>CAUYQG010025418.1:0-13264 GCA_963574415.1 Tarsius wallacei
TCCTGCTACTTGCAAGGCTGAGGTGGAAGGACTGCGAGAGTCCAGCAGGTCGACGCTGGAGTGGCCGTGAGTGTGCCACTGCACTCCAGTCTGGGCAACAGAGTGAGACTCCAACTCAAAAAATAAAAAAATAAAATAAAATAAAAAATAAAAGCAGAAGCACTGTCTTTGGTTTGACTAAGGGAAGCCTGTGTATTCATAGTCTAGCTATTTGAAATAATGGGAAATGAAGATCATTAAAATTAACTGGGAATACCTCATGTGGGAAAAAGCCTACAGCTCTGTTACTCCTGTTTTGTCTTTTCCTGGGGGTGAGGTAAATTACTTTTTCTGTTATTTCCTTCTACTGATAAAAGTTGTGCTAAAAAGATCTTACAATAGCCCAAGACATCCTGATGAAAGGATGTTATTGGGTTGGTGGGAATGTGTGTGTTAATACACAGTCTGTCCATCTCTGCAGGGTGTCATTAGCAGCAGAAATGGGAGGCATATTAAAACTAGTTCCCTTTATCTTTTCCAGACACTGCAACTCCTTTAGCATGCTGCTTCTATGTTTCCTACTTTGAAAAGAAATTAAATGGAAATTGCCCACTCAAAGTTGTTTAAAAAGTCACAAGTGTCACCTGTGCTTGCCTGAGGACTCCCTGCATCCTCCTTCCTGTGAGCCTGTTTTCCTCTTTAATAAGAAAGCTTTCCTGCTGATTAGTGAAATAAGTGCCCCTTTCTATTCTGTCTATGCTTGGCCACCAATTAATAAGATGTGCACAAATGCCCCCATGCTGAGACTGTGCTGGGGCATGGAGGAGGCTGCCACTGCTTCATGCTGCAAACGATGTGCGTGCCTTTTATCTCCCGGGAGAGGCCCTCCGTAGGTCGGGCTGCCCCCTGGAGCCTGCAGCTATTTCGGGCTACTTATTACAATCTAAGATATTGCTAAAGCCTTGGGATTCTTTCAGTGAATTGCCTCCACTTGAATTCAGCTAAAAATAGTTCGCTTTCACTCCCCAGGGCTGCCCCCAGTCACATGAACTTCCTCCTCAGCCTCACACCCTAGGAAAACATCGATGTCCCTGGCAAGACAAGCTTCCTATGAAAGACCGTGGACTTGGCTGGGGTCTCATTCTTGCATGCTCAGCTGCAAGAATGGACGCAAGGGATGAACCCAAGTCAAAGCCAATCACAAGAATATGAGGCAGGGCGTGGTGGCTCATGCCTGTAATCCCAGCATTTTGGAAGACCGAGATGAGAGGATTGCCTGAGCCCAGGGGTTTGAGACCAGCCTGGGCAACTTGGCGAGACCTCATCTCTACAATAAATCAAAAAAATTAGCTGGGCATGGTGGCACGTGCCTGTGGTTCCAGCTACTTGGAAGGCTGAAGCAGAAGGATCACCAAAGCTCAGCAGATTGAGGCTGCGGTGGCCGTGAGTGTGCCACTGTATCCCAGCCTGGGCAACAGAGTGAGACTCCAACTCAAAAAAATATATATGTATGAGAGAAGAAATCAGAACTTTTGGGAAAGGCAGAGATTTTTCTTTTCTCCTCAGATAATAAATGACTTCTAAAAATTAATGAGAGTACACGGCACTGTGCTAGGCCCATCCATTGTAAACTGAATACCCACTGTGCCTTCTCTCCTTTCCACCTGGAACCCACTTTAGAATTGCTAGGCTTGGAGTAACTGGCAGAAGAGTGAACATTACTGGACAAGGTAGGGCCGGCCCTGACAGAAAGAAACTCTTCTCATGTTTACATAGAAGTGAGTGCAGAAAGGGAACAATTTGTGTCTGAAACTCTTTGTAATATCACCTATTGTTACAGCAAGTGCTTCTGACCACTTAGAAATTATACGTGTAACTGCATCTATAGACTCAGTGAAAATATTGGCCTCAAGGATCCTAAACTTTTCTTTATTGATTAATTAATTTATTAATTGAGTCAGTCTCACTCTGTCTTCCAGGCTAGAGATCAGTGGCATGCTCATGACCTCAGCCTTCTGGGCTCAGGTGATCCTTCCTCCTCAACCTTCCAAGTAGCCAAGAACTATAGGCTCATGCCACCATGTGCGGCAGATTTTACAATGTATTGTAGAGACAAGGTCTCACCAAATTGCCCAGGCTGGTCTTGAACCCCTGAGCTCAGGCAGTCCTCTTGCCTCCGCCTCCTGAAATGCTGGGATTACAGGTGTGAGCCACTGTGCCCAGCCTAACTGTTCTTTCAAGGATCATGGCTGATAATATACCAATTTTATACCATATATGCTAAAGGCTTTGGGAAAATCAAAGCAGGTTGTTTGGGGGCTAAAGCAAAGTGGCTCAGGAGAAAAGAAAGCAATGGACCATTTACTTAGTTTTCATCAAAATGGAAAATACCAAGCCAAGTCAGGTGGCACATGCCTGCAATCAAAGCTACTCCGAAGGCTGAGGCAGGAGAATTGCTTGAATTCAGGAGTTTGAGACCAGCCTGGGCAACATAGGAAAAGCTTGTCTCAAAAAAAAAGGAAAGAAAAATAATAAAGGGCTTTTATCATAGCTGCTTTGATATATTGGAGTATTATTCAGAAAATATCTATTCACTCCTGTCCCTGTTGGGATGGAGCACACTGCTTTGCCCTACTGTTTGGGGCTTGGCCATGAGGCCATCTGGCCAAAGGCCTTCTATGTGTTTCCACAGTTGGGTTCTGTGCTTTTATTCTTCTACCATTCCTTATAAGAAGAATATGGACCAGGTATGGTGGCTCATGCCTGTGATCCTAGCATTTTGGAAGTCCAAGGCGGGAGGATTGCTTAAGCCCAGGAGTTTGAGACCAGCCTAGGCAACATAACGAGACCCCCATCACTACAGAAAAGTTTAAAAGTTATCCAAGTGTAGCCGCTCATACCTGTAGTCCCAGCTATTCAGGAGGCTGAGGCAAGAGGATCGCCTGAGCCCAGGTGGTTGAGGCTGCGTTGAGCTGTGAGTATGCCACTGCACTCCAGTCTAGATGGCAGAGTGAGACCCCAACTCAAAAAATAAAATAAAATATAAAGGAATATGCCCTGGCTAGCCTCTTATCCAAGGAGGAGGAGGAGGAGACATGAACACACTTAATCCCAATCTGCCGCTACGCCCTGCTGATCCCAGCCCAACCCAGCAGTTATGGCCAACGCACAGCATGAAGATGAAGCCAGGCAATTCTGAACAGAAAACCACTATGTTTCGAGGTGGTCTGTTACATAGTATTATTGCAGCACTTGCTTACTGCTATACTGCTCTTTTTCCATTTTAGTCCATTTTCTATGCTACAGCCATAGTCATCTATTTTATTTTTTGCGACAGGGTCTCACTCTATCACCCAGGTTGGAGTGCAGTGGCATGATCAAGGCTCACTGCAGCTTCATATAGCCATAGTCATCTATTTAAATCTAAATCTGATGTCATATTTTTGTTTAAACCTTCTATACTGATCTGTCACAGGAGCAGGAAAAAAAAGGCCCAGCATGGTAGCTCATGCCTGTAATCCCAGCATTTTGGGAGGCCAGGAGTTGGAGATTAAACTGGACAACATAACAAGACCTCATCTCCACACACACACAAAATTAGCCGGCATGTTGGCACATGCCTGTAGTCCCAAGCCACCCAGGAGGCTGAATCAAGAGGATCACTTCAACCCAGGAGTTGGAGGCTTTGGTGAGCTGTGATCATGCCACTGTACTCCAGCCTGGACAACAAAGTGAGACCCTGAGTCAAAAGGAAAGAAAAAAACCCTTCCAACAGTTCTCACTACTCTTGGGATAAAGACCAAATGTTTGGTGTGACCTCTAAAGTCCTGTGTGATCTGGGCCTGGCTTATTTTCCCATCACTCTGACCTCCAGCACCCAGGCTTCTTTCTCAGTTGTTTGATCTCACCATTTCTTTTGCCTCCTCATGACCTTTTTAAGGGCTGGTTCCACTATCTGTTTGTTCTTTTCCCCACTGTTTGCTTAGTTAACTCCGACTTATACCTCAAGTGTAAGCTTAAATGTTACTTTCCCAAGGAAACTCTCTTTGACCCTGATAACAAGGTTAGATTTCCAGTTCTACGGCCTCATAGCCCCTCGTATGTCAGCTTTTAGCACTTAACTACAGTTGCAACGAGTTATTCAATCATGTAACTCATTGATGCCTGTCTTACCCACTTTGAGGGCAAGGACAATTATGTCTGATTTGCTGCTTTATCCTTGGTCTAGTACAGTGCCACAAACCTAGGAAGCATTCAATACCTATTCCTTGAATGAGTGATTGACTAAAGAGATTGGATCTACCTGAACAAAACTCAGGTGAAGATATGAATCAGTGTAACTGAAAGCTCCTTTGAGAACTTAGTGCAAGATAGCATGAATACTGGAACAAGGTCAGAAAAAGACACCCACAAAGGAAATACAGCCTCTTGTTAGTCACGGAGCCATGTTATTTATAGTAATAACGAGAGTTAGATTTCTAAATGGTTCTGAATTAGAAATGAGAACTATGATAATAAGAAGAGATGTCATTAGTTGCAGGGAGGCTGGCAAGGCTGAACTGTGATGGAACGGGCAATAGTTTCAAACAAATGACCACAGTCCTGGAATTTGGAAATAAGATCAAAACTATGCCTTTTTGGGTTCATAACTTTTAAAATAGTGTCACAGCTTATTGGATAGGAAGAAACGGTTCTAGGTATTGTAATATCTACAGAGGAAAAAGTAAAACCTACCAGAAATGACAGCAAGTTGAAGATTTGAAGTGAAAAGCTCATGAAGGTTTTGCCCTCTTTCTTTGATATGCCCTCACAGAAGGAAGCCTGTGGAAGCAAGTCCATTTTCAAATTCCATTTGTTAGCAATGTATACAAATAGAATCTGAGTTGTCTCTCTTTTTTTTTAGGGGTAAAAAGTGGTAGAGAATTTTAAAATATTCCTTTGCTGTTAAGTATCTTGGTCTATTTCCCTTGGCGCCATAGTTTGTGCTAATTAAAATGATTTCAACAGAGGATCTTAGAGTGCAGATTCCTCTTCTTTTTTTTTTTTTCCCCGTCTGTGTTGGCTCTCATGTTCTTTGCTTAAATAATTAATAATCATTACTATCTGTTCTGCAGTGTGTGGGAGAAGCGTGAGTAATCTCAGCTCCCAGGACATTCGCTCCATGCCTGTCCCCTTTGCAGAAGCTTTCATGTGAAGCTCTTCATTAGCAGGCACCAGGGTGTCGCTCTACCGCCCTCAGCCTTTAGTGTTTATTAACTATAAAAAAGAGCCCCCTCTGATTCACCAGCTGGGGGGCAAATACTGCCAATGGGAAGTAATTTCCCAGAAGAACAGTAAGTAAGGAAGAAAGTGAGGTGGGGGCGTGGGGGTGAAGAAAACAAAACCACAGAGTTCATTTAGCTTACGCAATCTGCTGGACCGAATGCAGAATCGAAGTGTCTGTGACATGGCAGCAAAGTTAGACCTCAGTATTACAAATAGCAAAGGGTTTCAGAAAAACCCTTGGTGAATATATGAATGGGAAACAGGAGGGTTGAGTTTAGAGTCTCAGGTGGGTTTGTTAGTGTCTTACAAGGGTGAAGGTCAGGAGCAAAGTCACAGATACTTAATAATAACAGGCTCCTGCTATTTGTTTATAACAGCAAACTACTGGGCAGCCTGTACTCAACAGGGTGAGGAAGGAATTGCTTCTCAGGAGTGATCTTCTTAGGCTCACCTGAATGTGCCCACAGCATTGCAACATCTATGGATATGAAATGCAGTGCTATGTGCGGGGAGAAAGAGAGGAGACAGTTATTTCATTACTTATTCTCAGAGAGCAGAGGCTATTTGCTTTTAGGGATGGTCATTATTTTGTCCTTAATTGGACAATAACCAGCTGGAAAAAAGATGATAAACAGAATGCTATGCTTAAAGGCTAATAGGCTGAGTGTTTGGATCCAAATTAAGGTTTTCTGCTGCTTTGTCTTTAGTAGGTGATTAGAATGTTTGAGGTTGCATAGGCCGGCCTTGGTGGCTCAGCCTGTAATCCCAACACTTTGGGAGGCCGAGGCGAGTGGATTGCCTGAGCTCATGGGTTTGAGACCAGTTCGGGCAACTTGGTGAGACCCTGTCTCTACAATGAATCAAAAAAATGAGGCAGGCATAGTAGCACACGCCTGTAGGCCCGGCTACTTGGAAGGCTGAGGCGGAAGGATTGCCAGAGCCCAGCAGGTCGTCGCTGGGGTGGCTGTGAACGTGCCACTGCACTCCAGCCTGGGCAACAGAGTGAGATTCCAACTCAAAAAAACAAAACAAAACACAGGTTCGAGGCTGTACAGACAAAATGCACTTCCTCAACATGTTAGTGGATCAAAATACTCAGCCAAAAAATGAATAATTATTTCTTTATACTGTTTCCAAGCATATAAAAGCTGGGTTCTGTAGTGTTGCGGGGATCTCCCCATCAGATGTGGCTGAAACCAACACTCTAGGGGCAGGCTGGCAGACAGCCAGATGTTCACAGCTGCACACACCCCACTCATGATACAAAATATGTATATTCACTGATCTACAAAATGCTTTCATCATCGTGTTTAATAATTCCTTATTATCTCCAAAGTAAAATTAGATGACAAGTATTTGCCAAGGCACAACACAGGAGGATGGCATGTGACGGTGGCACTCTTTGTCTGCTGTGTACTTGACCTCCTTAGCACTGAGAACAGGGTTGTACCAAATGGAAACAGGATGACAAAAAGAGGGACCGAAGCAAAAGATCTTTTTTCACTTTTTACATGCTGGCAGTTATTAATTTTCTCATTCTTGCCTTGTGCCTGCTCAGCTTATAAGCAGGAAGACCCTCTTCTAGAGTGAAACGTGCCATAGGTCTTAACTGCTGCCATAGCCCTAACTGCTTTAAAATAGCTCTTCTTCCCTGCAGCCTGTGATGGCACCACTCTTTTTTGTTTGGGGGTTTTTTGTTTTTTTTTTTTCTGAGTTGGAGTCTCACTCCGTCACCCAGACTGGAGTGCAGTGGCCGCTCCCGGCCACCACAGCCTCGACCTGCTGGGCTCTGGCGATCCTTCCACCTCAGCCTTCCTAGTAGCCGGAATTACAGGCACGCGCTACAACGCCTGGCTGGTTTTTTGATTTATGGTAGAGATGAGGTCTCGCCGAGTTGCCCAGGCAGGTCTCGAACCTGCGGGCTCAGGCAATCCACTCACCTCAGCCTCCCAAAGCACGGGATTACAGGCTGAGCCACCGAGCCCGGCTTTGGGGGGTTTTTTTGAGTTGGGGTCACTCTGTCACCCAGGCTGGATTACAGCTCACAGCTGCTGTGACCTCTTGGTCAGGTGATTCTTCTACCTCAGCATCCTGAGTAGCTGGGACTACAGGTGCAAGCCACCACACTTGGTTAGTTATTTTTTTTTTTTAGAGTTGAGGTTTCATTATGTTGCTGAACTCTTGGGCTCAAGTAATTCGCCTGCCTCAGACTTCCAAAGTGCTGGGATTACAAGTGTGAGCCACCGTACCTGGCCTCCAGTGTTGTTTTGTACTTGGCCTGAATATTTTACTGTTACAGCTGTCCTTTGGGGATAGAAAACAGTGCTATGTTTTTGGGTTTTTTGCTTAAGAAAACAACTATTTAAAGATATGTTTATGTTCTGGGACCACAGGGACGCCCTCCCCAGAGCCGAAAGAAGAAAATTTAGAACCATAAATGTAGAGAGAAAAGAGTAAGGAGGAGAGGGTTGATGGCAATGGAACTTCGGGGTAGCAGTGGAAGTAGGAGTGGCTGGCCAGTGGGAGGGAGGGAAAGTCCTAGGTGGGGTACTTACACATTCATTTGTTTGTGGTTTTTTTTTTTTTTTTGAGTTGGAGTCTCACACCATATTAAGTGTGAAATGGTGTGAGCAGAACTGGTGTAAGGTCTACTGAAACAGGGAAACACTATGATAGAAGTCTCCCTTTCTTCCTTCTTCCTTCTCTCTCTACAAATCTTGGTATTTTTGTCCAGTAACATTGCCTCATTCTCTTAGGATTTTCCATGTGGTGGGTGGACTTTAATACTAATATTTTTTACTTTATTTATTTTGAGACAGGGTCTCACTGTCACCCAGGCTGGAGTGCAGTGGCACAATCCTGGCTTATTGCAGCCTCAACCTCCTGGGCTCAAGCAGTCCTTCTGCCTCAGCCTCCCAAGTAGTTGGGACTGCAGGTGCATGCCACCATGCCCAGCTAATTTTGGTATTTATTGTCGAGATGAGGTCTTGCCAAGTTGCCCAGGCTGGTCTTGAACTCCTGGGGTCAGGTAATCCCTTCACCTCCGCTTCCCAAAGTTCTGGGATTACAGCGTGAGCAACTGTGCCCAGCCAATGCTAACTTTATTTATTTATTTATCTATCTATTCATTCACTCATTCACTCATTTACTGAGTCGGAGTCTCACTCCATCGCCCCGGCTGCAGCGCAGTGGCACAATCATGGCTACTACAGCCTCAATCTGCTGGGCTCAGGCAATCCTTCTGCCCAGCCTACAGGTGTGCGCCACTCCGCCTGGCTAATTTTTAAATTTATTATAGAGACAAGTTCTCACCAAGTTGCCTTGACTGATCTTGAATCCCTGGGCTCAGGCAATCCTCTCACCTCTGCCTCTCAAAGTGCTGGGATTATAGGTATGAGCCACCATGCCGGTCACAATGCTAACATTTTTGAGGTCACACTCTTACACTTCTTGATCCAATGGGAAAGAGAAAGCTTCCCTTCACTTCCAGTTTAGAAAATTTCACAGAAAGACTCAGATTGGCTCAGCTTGGATCACATCCTACTTCTCAGCCAATCATCAAGAGAATGCAGCACTTGGATTGGTCCAGCTTGGGTCACATGTCTCCCCTTTTTTTGGGGTGGTGGACAGTAGAATGCTATAATGGGTGTCCTCATTAGCACCTGAGGAGGAGTGAGGAACAGTTCCCCAAGAAGGCAAGACAGAGCTGGGCTGTCCCAACTGACAGATGTTCCCTACATCCTAAGCTTTCCATATCTCACTTTAAGACTATACAGACGAGTGGAGCTTGAATTAATCCTGAAGTAATACTGCTACCTAGAAATGCAGAATTTTCCATCTCCAAGCTGATGGGGTAGTTGATGGAACTGGCTGTGTTGATGTTGAACTATAAAAACTATATATAAGCTGGCGGTGGCTCAGCCTGTAATCCCATGCTTTGGGAGGCTGAGGTGAGTGGATTGCCTGAGCCCGCGGGTTTGAGACCTGCCTGGGCAACTTGGCGAGACCTCATCTCTACAATAAATCAAAAAAATTAGCTGGGCGTGATAGCGCGCACCTATAGTTCCAGCTACTTGAAAGGCTGAGGCGGAAGGATCGCTGGAACCCAGCAGGTCGAGGCTCCAGACAGAGTGAGACTCCAACTCAAAAAAAACCCAAAAGGCCCTCATTATTTCACACTGACACATTTTCATTTTATGCATTCTTTTCCCACCTTTATCCTTAAACACATGTTTTTACAAATATCATGTATACATTGTCTTGAATATAAAACAATATGTTCAGTATTATTTGATTTGTTGAAACACCCATATTTATGTTAAAATAATTTGAATGTGTAAGTTTTTTGGGTTTTTTTTTGAGTTGGAGTCTCACTCTGTCGCCCAGACTGGAGTGCAGTGGCTGCTCCTGGCCACCACAGCCTCGACCTGAGGGGCTCTGGTGATCCTTCTGCTCAGCCTTCCAAGTAGCTGGAACTACACGTGCATGCTACCATGCTCGGCTAATTTTTGATTTATTGTAGAGATGAGGTCTTGCCAAGTTGCCCAGGCGGGTCTCGAACCTGAGGGCTCAGGCAATCCACTCACCTCAGCCTCCCAAAGCGTGGGATTACAGGCTGAGCCACCGAACCCAGTTGAATGTGTAAGTTTTTTACATTGGGGTATTCACTCTGGGAAAATTGAAGGACCAGATGGTATACTGTATTGATAAATATTTGTTGACCTTTTGCTGTGGGCATGGTAGTATTCCGGACATTGATGGAGATACAGGCATGAATAAAACACAATCTCATGACTTTGGATAAAATATTTCTCAAGGGCCAGGTACAATGGCTCATGTATGTAATCCCAGCACTTTGGGAGGCCAAGGCGAGAGAATTGCCTGAGCCTAGGGGTTCGAGACCAGCTAGGAAACTTGGTGAGACCTCATTTCTATAATAAATAAAAAAAATTAGCTGGGCGTGTTAGCACGTGCCTATAGTTCCTGCTATTTGGAAGGCTGAGGTAGAAGGATTGCCTGAGCCCAGCACATCAACACTGCGGTGGCCGTGAGCACGCCACTGCACTCCAGCCTGGGTGATGGAGTGAGACTCCAACTAAAAAAAAAAAAAATTATTGAAATATTAGTCAGGCGTGGTGGTACACACCTGCAATTCCAGCTACTTGGAAGGCTGAGGTGGAAGGATTACCTGAGCCCAGCAGGTCTAGTCTGCAGTGGCTGGGGTGGCCATGAGCATGCCGCTGCACTCCAGCCTGGGCATAAGATGAGACTCTAACTCAAAAAAATAAAAAATAAAAAGGCCGGGCACAATGACTCAGGCCTGTAATCCCAGCACTTTGGGAGGCTGAGAGGAGAGGATTGCCTGAGCCCATGGGTTCATGACCAGCCTGGACAACTTGGCAAGACTCTATCTCTACAATAAATTAAAAAATTAGCTGGGTGTGTTAGCACGCGCCTATAGTTCCTGCTTGGAAGGTTGAGGCGGGAGGATCACCTGAGCCCAGCATATTGACACTGGGGTGGCTATGTGCGTGCCACTGCACTCCAGCCCGGGTGATGGAGTGAGATGCCAACTCAAAAAAAATTATTAAAAAATTAGCCAGGTGTGGTGGTGCAGGCCTGTAGTACCAGCTACTTGGAAGGCTGAGGCAGAAGAATCTCCTGAGCCCAGCAGGTTGAGGCTGCGGTGGCCATGATCATGCCACTCCTGCCTGGGTAACAGAGTGACTCCAACTGAAAAAAAAAAATTTCTCAATTGTAACTAATGTACAGTTGTTAAATCAAAAGAATAGTGAGTAATATGGGTATTAAGGAGTTAAAAAAAGTGTCTTGTATTCTTGCACAGGTAAGGGAAAGAAATGGGGAGGTGAAAGGATGGGATAGAGAAGGGATAAAAGGAAAGGTTGTGGGATCCGGGTGTGGTGGCTCACCCCTGTAATCCCAGCACTTTGGGAGACGGAGGCGAGAGGATTACCTGAACTCAGCCTGGGCGACAGCGACAGAGACTCCGATTGCAAAAAGAAAAAAAAAAAAAGGAAAGAAAAGAAATGCTGTGGAAAGAGCAGGGCAGGAGGGCTTCTGAACTGGGTTTGACACTTTGTAACTGATAAATTAAACTGTCGAAAATGAGACCACACTTAAAGACACGTGTCCCTTTAAAAGGAAGGCGGATGTTAAAAGCAATTCGCATTTTGCCTAAAATGGGCTGCTTCTCTCCGTACTCGCTCCAGACAGTCAGACTTTCTGCAGAAACGTTTTAATCATGGACCACCCCACTCACCGAAAACTGCACTCACTACCAATACACACGAAATTCTGAGGCTGACAGACGCACAGAGGCCCATCCCTGGGCGCTCTGGGCTGCGTGGACCCCAGGTTAGGCCCTAAATTCAAAGGTAGCGACGTTCCCCGCTCAGAGTCGCAGGAAGACCACACCTCTAAAGGCCCTGCAACCTCGACCATTTCAGATTTTTCCGGGGTTCTGGGTAAAGTTGCCTCACCGAGGATTCCGCCCCGTCTAGCTGCTCCCGTTTTCAAACACAGGCTGGTGTGTGGGAGAGGCCATTAATTTTACGGGATCACGATGCTCCTGGAGCAGATACGGACAAGCAGAACTGCCTTACCGCAGCGCCAGCTCCATCCTCGCCCGGACTCCTCCCTCAGGCCGCCCCCTCTTCCTCCTCGCCCCGGCCCCGCCTCCCCTGCCCACCCCAGCCCGCCCCTCCCCTTTGCTCTCCGCAAGGATTCGGCCGCTGCCCGCGACTGGGCTCCTTTCGCCCACCTCGTGGCCCCGCCCCCAGGGTCTTGCCCCGCCCCTTATCCCGAAGAGCTCAATGAGCGTCCACACGCGCCGCGCAGGCCCCAACCCCGAGTATACAACCCCGCCCACAGACTGAATTAACCAATGCGCGGCCCCGTACAGCCCCGGGCCCCGCCCCGCCCGCAGGCCCCGCCCCGGCGCCCGGCCCTCCCCGGCCTGCCTCTCTCGGGGCGGCGCCGTCGCCGCGCCTCCGCCGCCCGCGCGGAGCCAGATGCCGCCCCCTTCGCCGGTCCCTCCCCCGGCGGCCTGGCGCCTCCCTCCCTCCCCACCGCGGTGACTCACGGAGCGGGAGGCGGAGGCTGAGGCGGCCGCTCCCGCTGCTGCTGCTGCCGCCGCCGCGGCTACTCGAGCTGAGCGCGCCCCGGAACAGGCCGCCGCGCGCTGCGCTCCGGACCCGCAGCCCCGCCGGCCCGGCCGGGTCGGGCGGTCCAGGTAAGCGCCGAGGCCGGCCTGCGTCCGCCGCGCCCGGGCCCGCGCCGCGCCGGGCTCGGGGGAGCCGCCAGCCCTTTGTCTCCCGGGGAGGGGCCGCGGAGGGCGCCCCGACCCCGCTCGGACCCACCGGCCTGGCCCCGGCCTCGCGGCGCCCTGGGCTGGCCTGGCCGCCTCGCCCGGTCTGGCCGCCAGTGCCTCCCGCCGCAGGCCACCCTCCCGCAGTCCTCACCTTCGCCTAGGGGTCGCCTCCACAGGTGTCCGAGCCACCCACCCTGTTGCTCACCTCTCCGCGCCCGGGTGGTTGTCATCGCCTGCTCGCCCCCCTTGTCCCCGTACCCTTCTCCCATAGCATTCTGTCTCTCCATATTTCCCCAAACTAAATGCTGCCGAGGTCTGGGTGCAGGGCCGCCCTTCCTCTGATTTTCGTTTGATGGACCTGCCTTTTCCCCATCCACCTCTCCCTGTTGAGTGTTCCTGGAAGACACACATTGGAGGCACATGTCTTACCTGAATGGCGGGCGTGTATACATGAACCTGCAAAATTAACCACTTGGAGCCCAAAACTGCACTTCTCACCTCCTTTGCATCACCCCACCCCGATTACCTTCCTTTTTCGTACCTGGTAACCAAGACACTTAATTCTGGACACCTAGGCCCTTCATCCCTGCCCCCGTCTTGTGTGCCGAACTTGTCTGAGCAGTGCCTGTTGTCGGTTAGCCCCTGGGAAGGCCTAGGGGGCTGTGTTGGCAGCAAATCAAGAGTTTCATG
>CAUYQG010025419.1:0-60524 GCA_963574415.1 Tarsius wallacei
GCCTGTAATTCCGGCTACTTGGAAGGCTGAGGCGGAAGGATCGCCGGAGCCCAGCAGGTCGAGGCTGCAGTGGCCGGGAGCGGCCACTGCACTCCAGTCTGGGTGACAGAGTGAGACTCCAACTCAAAAAAAAAAAAAAAAAAAAGATAAAAATAAACAATACAAACTATATTTCTCAACATAAGCTCCATCAAGGTCTAGACACTTTTGTAAGTGATAGTACCAGTTATTTAGCTCATCTCTAAATAACTGAGAGTCCTGGGAATTTAACCATGTTAATGCAGCTTTTTTTTTTTATTTTTTTACATTTTAACTAAAGGAAAATGAGTTCCCTTTACAGAATTTTCAAGATTAGGAAACAAAAAGAAGTCAGAAGGAGCCCAATCAGGACTGTAAGGTGGATGCCTATTGATTTTCCATCAAAACTCTCAAAAAATTGCCCTTGTTGGAAGAGAAGAATAAGCAGGAGCATTGTTGTGGTGGAGAAGGACATTCTCTCTTTCTGGTGAAGCTTTCCTGGGCACTTTTCTACTAAAGCTTTGGCTGACTTTCTCAAAACACTCTTTTTATTTATTTATTTTTTCTTTTAATGTTTTTGTTTTAAAGATGTGAGGATCTATTCAGGGTTAGGTATATACATGCTCACTATAAAGGTACCCTTGTTGATGAGGTGTACCCTACCCGGCAGACTCCAACTACTGCCAACCCTGCCTTCCCTCTGCCTCTGGCAGTTTCCCACTACTGCCAGTCCTTTTCTTATAGTATTAAGATAATTGTTCAAGGTCCGCTTATGCGTGAGAACATGTGATACTCAGTTCTTTGTTTCTATGATAGATCACTCAGTATTATAGACTCGAAGTTCATCCAGGTTGCTGTGCAGTTCATGATTTTGTCCTCCTTTATGGCTGTATAATATTCCATTGTCTTATTAATATAATTAGCAGATGTTATCGTTTTTTAGCCCTTCAGAAAGTCAAGAAGCAAAATGCCTTGAGCATCCTCCAAAACTGTTGCTATGACCTTTGCTCTTGACCAGTCTGTGTTTTCTTTGACTGAACAATATCCATCTCTTGGTAGCCATTGCTTTGACTGCACTTTATCTTTAGCATCATACTGGTAAAGCCATGTTTCATCTCTGGTTACAATTCTTTAAAGTAATGCTTCAGGATCTTGATTCCATTTGTTCAAAATTTCCATTGAAAGCTCTGATCTGGTCTGCAGCTGATCTGAATGTAATGGTTTTGGCACCCCTTGGGTAGAAAATTTGTTACACTTTAATTTTGCAGTCAGAATTGTATAAACTGAATCGGGATGTCTATAATATTGGCTACTGTTTCTGCTGTTGTTTTTCCCCTTCCGTAAGTGCATGAACAAAATGCATTTGCAAAATAAAAAACATTTAAGGTGATAGTTAAAAAAAAATTCTGATGTTTTTATATTAATAAAGAAACTTTCCCTAATTCTCAAAGATGATGAGCAAAATAGGTGTAAATCACAACAGACTTAGTAAAAGTGGATACATTAATAGATAGATTTCAAAGGGGTCATACAGACATCAGTTCAAATTCTGTCTCTCTGCCTCTCTCTCTCTCTCTCTCTCTCTCTCTCTCTGTGTGTGTGTGTGTGTGTGTGTGTGTGTGGGTGGGTGTTTATGCACAGTTAGGATATACACTTGAATTAAGGCACAGATTTTACATGATAGATAGATAGATAAATATTCTCCCTGTATACAGTTATAAGCCTCAATTTTCATATCCATAAAAGGAACTATGGTAATATACCCCATAGTGTGTTTTAGGAATTAAATTAAGTAGTACTAAGAGGCATCTTACATAGCATGTCATTTTCCATTTCCTCAATGTATCTCCTAATAAAGCATTTAGAAATCCAAGCTTTATGGATATTAATTTTAATAAAGTCAGGTGGACCCCAAAGGCAATTTTTGTGTAATTTATTCATTGCTAGGAAACATGAGCAATTTTATAATATGTACTGTTTGTTATAAAATAACTATGAGATATTTAATATTTTAATATACTAAAATAAACTATTCATATATGAACAACTTGACAATGAGATGAACATTATATAAAATTATGCTGATATAGTAAAGAGCTAAATTACACTTGTCAATAAGAGGGTGTGATGATATGTAAGGATAATTGTTCTGCAGAGATTAAACAGAAATTTACTGCCACATTTGTAGTCTCAGCTATGCAGGAGGATCACTTGAGGCCAGGAGTTGAAGATCAGCCTGGGTAACATAATGAGATTCTAAAAAAATAAAAATAAATTAGCCAGGAGTGGTGACATGTGCCTGTAGCCCCAGCTATTCAAGAGACCAAGACAGCAGGATCTCTTGAGCCCAGGAGTTTGAGGCTGCAGTGAGCTATGATCACACCACTGCACTCCAGCCTGTGTGACAGAGTGAGACCCCCATCTCTTAAAAAAAGAAAGAAATTTAAATCTGATATTTTAATAAATATTATTGAGTTGTGATGCCTTTAGGGAAAACCTTCCTTCAGCAGACCCTGGAAGGCAAGGTGGCCTATATATATGTAGGTAAGAAAAGGGAGGTAATTTAAGATTTAAAAAACAACAACGTAACTTTGAATTAAGTTACAAAAATAGAAATGGCTTCGTGTACATGCCATGCATGGCAGAGAGAGAGAGAGAGAGAGAGAATGCATGCATGAGGGCTAGAGCCGTCAGCTTGTCTTCATCATAGTTATTAGCAGTGAGAAATAAGGTTGGATAGGTTTACAGAGGTAGGATTTTGCATTCCTGAACTCCAAGTACAAGAGCAGTGTTTTGTCACTAGTTTGACGTGAAGCCAATTGTCTCAAAAATTTCAATCAATAATGATGACATTGGCTATATGTACCCCATTTGTGAGTATGAGTAATGGACCATTTTTCCCACTTTTTTTGCAGATCGTATTTTTTTGCAGATGTTTTATCATCATGTTCAGTTCTATTAAAGGTAAATTGTATTCCTTCACCTAATCCAACACCAATCTGGAGATAATATGAAGAAATTGGATTAAATTTAAAATATTTTATGTATATTTATTCTGTATCATAAACACACACTGGACTAAGTATTGAGGCAGCAGTGAAAAAGAAAGAAAAGTTGTGCCCACATAGAGCTTATAGTATAACAGAAAACACTAATTTCAAAAAAAGTATAAGGAGTTTTGAGAAACATAACCAGGATGCTATCACCTAGTCAATAGACCAAGTAAAAATTCCTAGGGGAAGAAAAGATCTAGATTTTCTTGTAAAGGAGTCATACAACAGTTGCACTCATCTTCCTTGTTGTTTCCTCACTTATTTGTAGAAAGTACCTAGAGGAGGGGCAGAAATCTTCGCCCTGTTTCTCTGTGTTTTACCTGCTAAGCACTTTTGAAAAGAGGCAAACACAGCAAGAAACACAAACAGCTTGTAAGGGGTTGTAGGGAAATAGGGAAACACATTTAAGAAAGGCATTAGTGGTGAACTAAAGTAAACTAGAATTTCTTCTATTCTAGACTCAGAAACCATCTAAACTGGGCTCAGCCATCTTCTTAGGTAATGGCTGTTATGAGACCACTCAACAGCAGGGCTCCCGTGTTACACATTAAACTACTTGGAGGCATGTGGACTTTGGTGCTTAAGGGAGCTCAGGGGTGGTGGCCTCTGACTCTCATATTCATAATTAGAGTTCTAGAACATCCTCCATTCAGATGGTAGCGGTCAGTGTCAAGATGCTGAATCAGCCTGAATGATAATGCATTCCGCAGGATTGGCCTTTGACAGATGTTGCTGTCAGGTACTTCTTCAAAGGTTGAAGCAGGGGCTATTTTCAAGTATTTTTACAGAACTCAGGTACGCACATGTTACAATACATTGTTGCTATGATTTCAGTGTTTGATCTCCCACAACCTCATTTTTAAATTTGATCCCAATATTAGAGGAAAGGTCTAATGGGAGGTGTTTAAATCATGAGACTGCCCTCACAAATAGTCTGTCCTCTCATAGTGAGTGAGTTTTCACTGTGTTAATTCTATTAGTTCCTGCAAGAGCTGGTTGTTAAAAAGAGCCTGACATTGCCACACATCCCTTCCACCTTCCTCTCTAGCTTCCTCTCTCACCATGTGATCTCTGCACATATCGGTGCTCCTTTTATCACTATGATTAAAGCAGCCTGAAGCCCTCACCTGATGAAAATTCTGGTGTCATACTTCCTGTACAGTCTACAAAAACATGAGCCAAATAAACTTCTTTTTCTTTATAAATTATCCAGCCTCAGGTATTAATTTTATTGTCATGCAAAATACCACTCTTCTGCAATCTGTTAATAGGTATTTCTAGGGGAAAAATTAAAAAAAAAAAAAAAAAAACAGATGTGGGAGGAGAAAGACTTTTTTTTTTTTTTTTGTAAAATTGGGAAACTTCAGATAAAGACACTTAGGATTTTTACACTCTGGAAACTGTTAATTTGTGTTGAGATTCTTAGACTGAGTTATGGTAACAACTTGATACATGACTATTAGTACAAAGATTAGGAAAGTTTACAATAAACTGTAGCACATGATCTTGATTATGGTGAGATTTTTATTTCTTGACATATATAGGATCCAAATCAGTCTCTCCTCATTTTATATCCTTGACACAGTGCCTTTGGCCTACAGCTGAAACCAGTTCTGGCTTGTCAAAGAAACTGACTGAAGCCAGACAGTGTTTTTTATCAAAGGATGCCACACACAAACTTTTAGAAACTTTACTTTCAGGAAGTCCTTAAATACTATGTCCAAAACAAATTAAATGCCTCATGCACTAGCTTCAGTCATTTATTTCTTCTTTGGACGTCAGTGGAAATTTAAAGCAGCTGATAACTATTATATAATCATTCTCACATATTTGTTGCTGTTAGCAAATCACTCCTCAGCTGTCTCTTTATTTGAAATGATGAATTGTCCTAGTTCCTTTTAAAGCTGTCACCTTGAAACAAACACTTGTTTTGGTTCTGACAAATATTTTCTACCCATGTCTGCCTGGTGGCATAAGCCCTGTTAGGAATGCAATTGTTCAGAGATGTGTTCAAAAACAACCTATAAACTTTTTGGCAATAAATTTGCATATTCTTGCAACACTTCTATGAGGGTTAATTTTATGTGCTAACTTGACTAGGTTAAAGGACCCTCAAACAGTTGGTAAAATACTATGTTTCAGTGTGTCTGTGAGGGTGTTTCTGGACCCTACTGATTAGTTTGCTTAATTAGTAGAGAAGATGCCCTTACAAATGTACATAGGCATCACCCCATCTGCTGAAAGCCAAAATAGAACAAAAAGGCAGGGAAAGGGAGAATTCTGTCTCTTTCTTTTTGAGCTGGGACAGCCATCTTGTCCTTGGATATCAGAGCTCTAGGTTCCTGAGCCTTGGGAATCTGAGACTTACTCTAACAAGACCCTCTAATTCTCAGGCCTTCTAACTTAGATTGAAATATACCATTGGCTTTTCTGTTTTTCCAACTTACAGACCACAGATGGTGGAACTTCTCAGCATCCATTATCATGTGAGTCAGTTTCCATAATAAATCTTTCTTTCTCTCTTTCTCTCTCTCTCTCTCTCTGTAAATATAAATATATATGTGTGTGTATATGTGTGTGTGTATGTATATATGCTCTGTTTCTCTGGAGAACCTAATACAACTTCCTTGGCTGCATTTAAACTTCAGTCCATTCATGCATTCATGGAATGGCCACTAATTTCTATTACTAAAATTACTGTTTTTACTCCTGAATTGAGGTTGCTAGACAAAATAAGAGATGCTCACTTAAATTTGTTTCTCAGATGAACAACTAATAATTTCTAGGTATAAGTATGTTCCAGACACTAAAAAATCATTTGTTTATTTGTGACTCAAATTTGACTGGGAATCTTGTATTTTATTTGTTTCCTCTGGCAGCTGTAATCAGATAATTTGAAGAGTACACATTTATAGAAATAACAATTAATTCTCTTGATTTTAGTTTACAATGAGTCACATACCTCTCTTGAAGCAGAAAATATCTCTAAATAATTGAATATCTTATTGGTTTGAATGTCAATGTATTACAGACGTCAGTGTTTGAAAGCAATTCCTACCTACCACAGGTGTAAAGCTTAGAAATCAGAAATGCCAATGTGACTGTGTAATCTCTGATAAGTTTCTTAATTTCTCTGAATGTCAGATTCCTCACCTGTCAATAGGGGTATTAATACCTCTATAATAGGCCTATGACAAGGATGAGAATAATTTAATTTTTGTCATGGGCCTAAAATAGTATCTGGGTTCCTTCCACAACATCCCACAGTATCAACAAAGTGATCTTGTGTAGGTAGCAGGGACATTAAAGTGAATGAGACAAAGTCCTTGCAGATGATAAACAAGTAAAGAAACAATGAAGCCAGGGAGGTTCAGATAATAGTATGAACTATGCAAACGTTTTATCAGGTAAATACAAAGGGCCACCAGAAGGGGCCATGTTGCTTAGTGTGAACATAGGGGAATATTGCCCTGAGGTGGTAACATTTAGCTTGAGATTGGAATGATGAAAGAAGGAGCTGGCCATGAGAAGACCTGTGGGCAGGAGTTAAAAGTGCAAAGACAGAGAGAGCTTGTATTGCTGGAAAGAAGGAACAGCCAAAGAGGGAGGCTAGAGCATGAATGAGGGGCAGATTTCATTTCATAACTACAATTTTTAAAATTACTATAAAATAAATGAAGAAAACTGCATACAAAATACAAGCCCATATCTTTTCATTAGGCTCAGCATCATAAAATCATATTTCAATAGGTGATATCAGAACCAATATCAGAAAACAATTACAAAAGCAGTGACACGTTCATTGAAAGTATATATATAGGCAAATAATACAGTTCAGTAAGGTATGCCCATCAATCATACATGTTGATGTAATGGCAATGTAAAATGCTATTCAAGCTTCTTACTCTTGCTTTCACAGATGGGCATTGGTCCATCGGCCATATTTTGCATAGCTGGAGTAAGAAAAAGGCAGATATCACACTGGCTAAGGTGAGCAATCAAGAGTTCATTCTAAGTGAAGAATGATAATAATAAAGATTTGTTTTCAAGTCAGCTGCGAATGACATAGAATTCCTAGAAGCTTAGGTATAAACAAAGGCGAGTTCATTATGGAAGATGCCCCTTATGGCAAAATGTCAACATTTTCCCAAGGTTTCCACCATTTCCATATCACCAGCAGTTTCTTCCTTTCTATAGTTTGCTGGAAAGAGAGGGCTAAGTGGGGAGACAAGAGAACTCAATCCTAATCTGGCTCTGACTAGTGGCAAAACTTAAGCAAGTTTTGTAACATTTCTAGGTGTCCCTTTTCTTACTTGTAAAAAAAAAAAAAAAGATAGAGGAGTAGTTGATCTTTAAGGTATTTTGAGTTCCCAAGTGTATAAATCTATGGTTCTAATTATGTCTTTTTTCAGTAGAAAAACATTTTCAGAAAGAAACTTATTAAATTAGAATTGAATTAATCAAAACAATTTCAAATTTTTTATTTAAAATTAAATCAAAATAATTTTACTCAAAGTAATCAAAAGAAGACTAAAATAAAAAATAATAATAATTAATATTATCAAAATTATTATTTTGATTTTAGCGGAATGGAACTACTTGCAAATATTTGAACAGCTAAAATTTCCAATAATGTCCATATCTTTTCTCTGTTTTGGGTTTGTTACCTTATTAGGGAAGAGATTTCAGTGTGCTCTGGTCAAGCTGTCTATAGATTCAGAATTATCAGTTCATTTTCTAACTCTTTTATTCTTATTTCAGTACCCTTCATCATGCTTCAGACTTCAAGTTTATGAATTTCTGTATAGATACTCCATGATGATTTTGGGAGGTGTCAAAAAATCGTAAGCATCCCTTTCTAGATTATTTTAAATGTAGATTTTAAAGTGAACTAAATAAAGATATTTTGGAAATTGTCCATTCATTAATCAAATATTTATTGAATACTGTGTTAAATATTGGAATAATACAAAAATAAATGGTACCCATCCATGCCTATAAGAAGATTATGGTTTGTTGGGGAGAAACTCTCAAAGCATTTTCATCTACTGGGTAAAAAAAATTTTTTTTTTTTTTTGAGAAAGCAGGATTAATTGAGAGGGCAGAAAAGCCCCCACAGTAAGAGGGGACCAAGGGGGTAAAATTTTTTAGTTGAGAAAAGTACAAAGTGCTATGGAAACCCAAGGGTTGGAGAAGCTGAATCTGCTTGGGAGAGCTAAGATAAGAGTTTGGAATACTTGAACAGGCTCTTGAAGAATGACTGAAAAAGATATTTTGGTAAAGAAAATAAATGTGGGCACAGGTATAGTGATAGAAAAAGTCACATGGAAGAAGACAGGTAGTTCTGAGAGAAATTTGGAGGCAACAGGCAGATACCGCCAAGGTTACATTTTGAAGGTTCACTTTCATGTTACCAAGTTTGGAAATTATTTTATAATAGATGGGAATGTGCTTTAAAGGATTTAAGCAGGGAAGAGAGAAGAGTCTTTGAGAGCCAATAAGTGTCAGGCATTTTACCAATATGACCTCGTTGAATCCTAATCCATCTTTCAGGTAGTTTTGACTTTTCAGCTTCAAAATGAGGAAACTGAGACTTGTGAGGTTAGTTAGCTTCCCCAAAGTCACAGAATTAGCAAGTGGCAGAACTGGCATTTGAATTAAATTATTTGACTTCTAAGTCCCAAAGGCCAGGCACTTCACCTTCAGCACTTGTCTCCAGAGGGGGCGGATGTGTTGTTTGTGGGAAAAGTTCTGTCTTGGTTGTCTGGGCCACCCAACTTTCTGACACTCCCTTCGAAAGCTTATTCCCTCAGCGCCTTCATGTGCAACAGGATGGGAATTTACCTAACTTGGGAATGTTATGCCCTTCCTTATCAACAATGGCCTCACGGGGCCTGCCTTCAGGCTTTTCATCCCCTTCCAGCAGGTCTGGAGAGCGGTTCACAGGCTACATGGACAAACTTAATTAAATTCAAGTGAGTGTTGTTACCAAGACCTGACAGGCGCAGTTGTGTGCAGCTGAATAATTGAGTTGTGCGTTTTTTTTTTCTTTGCCTTCTTGGTGGTAGGCTTTTTTGGGGGGTTTTGTTTTGTTTTCTTTGGGTTTCTAAAGATGACCCTGACACTTTTCATAAAGCTGTTTTCTAGTAGGAACGCCCCCCATCAAAGAGACGCAGTCTGGTTGCCAGGCTACCGTGAGAAAAGAGAACTCCGAAGTGGCAATGCCGACCTTTTCTTGGAGTATCGGGTCTATACTTGTTTAGCACAAAAGTACCTCCCATAGACCTCACAGCTAGAACTCCACAGTGTCACTACCTGAACTCCAGACTGTGAGACAGGGAGGCACAGCCTCGTCCGCCGTAAGCTCCTAGAGAAGATTGAAAAACAAACCATGTCAAATTGGTAGTGAGGAAAAGAAAAGGTCACTCAGAGAACCATTTAAAAATTATCACTCATGATAAACACAGACGAAGCTAATTAAGGAGTATTTTTCCAACGCAGCCCTCCTGGACAGTGAAGAAAAATGACGCCTTGTTGATAGAAAGAAAGGAACAAAGGTTTTGCAGGTTTTTTTTTTTTTACTTGGATCACTTGCAATCTGTGCTTGGATTGTATGAGCCTTCATTAAGTACCTCAGATTTTGACTTTTTGATTTAAAAAAAAAATCTTTTTATTTTCTGGTTTTTAAAATACCACAGAAATTACAACACAGGAGTGCCCCAGTAGCTTGTTCTCCTTGTATGGTCAGTAATCATCCAGTCTTTGTATTAGTTTCCAGTTTTCAGTATTAATTTCCAGTATGAAATACAAAACAGACATAAATGATAGAGTGAACATTTGAAACACTTCTGTTGCTCTTGCAAGTGACTTCCTATTTGAAGGAATGTGGACTGGCAGGAATTTTCAGTTTTTCACCAGTATATAGGTTTCTAGAGAAGATGTTTAGCCTGAAAATGCTAGAATGTATTCCACTAAAATAGGTCATGTTGTGGCCCAAATAATTGAAGTGTGTATGGATTAGGGGTTCACAATGTATGAAGTTTCCTTTTTTTTGAAGATAATTTGATCTTATGGTTTCTTGCAAACTGACTCTACAGCTCATAACATTTTATCTTTCTTTCTTTCTTTTTTTTTTTTGAGTTGGAGTCTCACTTCGTCGCCCAGACTGGAGTGCAGTGGCTGCTCCCAGCCACCGCAGCCTCCACCTGCTGGCCTCTGGCGATCCTTCCGCCTCAGCCTTCCGAGTAGCCGGAACTACAGGCATGTACTACCACGCCTAGCTGATTTTTTGATTTATTGTAGAGATGAGGTCTCGCCAAGTTGCCCAGGTGGGTCTCGAACCTGCAGGCTCAGGCAATCCACTTACCTCAGCCTCCCAAGGCGCGGGATTACAGGCTGAGCCACCGAGCCCGGCTCATATTATCTTTCACAAAGATTATCTTCCCCATTTCTTGGTATATAGATTGTGATAGATATTGTTCACATTTTATACATAATGACATGGAGATTGATTATCCACAGCCTATAATGTTTCTGCCAAAAATGTAATTTTTCTGAAAAAGTCTCTTGACACTTGTTCTAGAGTGAATAGGGGGTAAATTCTGACCCTTAGAGACTTAGTTTTGTCTCCTGCTTTTTTTATTTTAATTTTTTAATTTTTTACATTTTAGAGATATGGGATACATAAGGTTAGGTACATAAGTGGTTATCATACACGTGAAGTCTAGGCCTCCCATTGGTCCTCACTTCACCTGGTTTGGGATCAGGTACTCTTACTGATATTATGTTTCCCACTCTCCCTCCCTCCCCTGGCAATGACCTGCTACTGCCAATCCCTTTCTTATAGTATTATGATAAATGTTCTGTGTCCACTTATGAATGAGAATCTGTGGTACTCGGATCTTTGTTTCTGTGATAGATCACTGAGTACTATAGACTCTAAATGCATCTAAGTTGCTGTGAAGTTCATAACTTTGTCATTCTTTATATCCATCATGTATATGTACCACATTTTTTTATCCAGTCCACTTTCGATGGGCAGCACGGTTGGTTCCATGTTTTTGCTATTGTGAATAGTGCTGCAATAAACATGAGTGTGCAGGTATCTTTTTTGCAGAATGATTTGCATTCCTCCAGGTATATTCCCAGAAGGTGGATTGCTGGATCATATAGAAGGTCGATTTAGAAAGGTCCCTTCTCTCTTTTTGTCTGAACACATGAAGATGTTTGGGTTTTCTAGACAACTCTCTTAAATAACACATGATCTGGCCTCTGATGGCTAGAAATGAGTAATTCTTTCACAGGTCTCTGTTGTTTTCCTTCTTCAATCAGAGAACATTTCATGAAGTTTTAAACATTTATTGTAAAAAAAACAACAAAAGTGATTAACCAGTTAATTTGAAATTCAGTCAGAGATGTTGTAGTGAAATTCCTTTGAAATTTATAGGTTAGTTATCAGATAACTAAAGCAACTCATAGCATTAATTTAACAAAATATTTAATGAGCACTTAACTATATCCCAGGCACTGACGCTGAAAGATGGAGTTATAGCAGTGAATATAGTTATCTGCCCTTCTGTATTGATGGCGGTCAATTCCAAACAAACAAATTTGAGGACACGACTCTGATTCTGATGATCTGCCTTTTATATTTGAAATGTAATGCAAGGTTTTCCAAAGGATTTCGTTTTGTTTAGAATGGTCTATAGAGTTTTAGAACGTAAATATAAACATTTCCTTTATAAAAACCAATAGAAAAACATATAGAATATATGAAGCTTGAATGTAAAAATCAGCAGGTATTCTTCTGAAAAAACATTTTACTCAGGAAAGATTTGTGGGTTTTGAAACAGAGCATTTAATCCATGGAATTGATTAACTAGGCCAAAGAGGTCAGTGAGGCAGATTAGTAACAAGAAACTGTTAGAACCCCTGACTGGAGGGGAAAAGGAAGTAGATAATCCAGGAGGAACCAAGGCCACACAGTAGAAGATGGAATCATGGTAGACCAGTCTATTGGGCACTAGACTGGGTGGAGAGACAGCCCAAGGCAAGAAGAGGGAATGACTTGACTTTCTGCCTTCCTCCAGTCCTCCAATATCCCACTCATATCTCTCACTGTCTAAACTGAGAGAAGCCAGTTGACAAAAAGAGTCTGACTAACACCAGCTGTAGAAATAAGACCCCATAGGATACAGGGGAAGACAGATAAAGAGAATAAATGGATTTGATAGACACAGACCTAGGACCAGCACATTTATTGACTTGACTTTGTTCAGAGTGAGCTCCGGAACCAAACTGCTTGGGTTCAATTCCTAGCTTTGTCACTTATTCTATGCAAGTTACTTAATCTCGTAATTTCAGCTTTCTTATCTGTAAAATGAGGAACCAAGTGGGCATGACATTACATAATTTGTAAAACTGTGATGAAGATTAAATGAAATAATGAATATAGTACATTATTAGTAGTATTGTTATTTTTGTGTATAAGGCATTGTGCTAGGTGACATGAGAAATATAAAGCCATCACTGTTCTTAATGCTGTATATAATTTATTCTTGGAAGGAAATACATTGATAAAAAATATAAGGGACTATACCATACAGAGGAAGGAGTGAATATTGAGTATTAACTAAGTATGGAACCACTGTATTTAGCTTTCAAGGTGCAAACTGAGGGGGATGGTACTATGCAATTACTTTCAAAGCCCAGTAGCATGATCAATGTTTAAATGTCTTATCTTAGATTTGTGGGTAAAAGGGTAACTTATTTTTATGTATGTTTTCTGATTAAAAAAGCAGTAACATTCATTGTAGGGAATTGATAAAAATACAGAAAAATACATTGAAAAAATAACAATTATTGGTAATCTTTCCATTCAGAAATGGTCACATATTATTTTGATATATTTTTTACCAGTCTTTCTTTAGTAATGAATATTTTAATAATGCAGTATTTTATTAAATTTAAAGTAATTACATAGAACTGTAGGTTCTGATGTTTTTCATTACCATATTGGAAAATTTCTAAATGTTATGAAATATAATTTATAAATCAATTTTTAGATATAGAATGCTGTCTATTATATCTGGATCTTAATTTGTCTATTTTCTTATATTTAGGACTTTGATGAATTTCAAAATTAGAAATAGTTGTGAGCCGGGCTCAGTGGCTCAGCCTATAATCCCGTGCTTTGGGAGGCCAAGGTGAGTGAATTGCCTGACCCCGTGGGTTCGAGACCCTCCTGGGCAACTTGGTGAGACCTCATCTCTACAATAAATCAAAAAAAATAGCCGGGCGTGGTAGCGCACGCCTGTAGTTCCAGCTGCTTGGAAGGCAGAGGCGGAAGGATTGCCGGAGCCCAGCAGTTTGAGGCTGCGGTGACTGGGAGCGGCCACTGCACTCCAGTCTGGGCGAATGAGTGAGACTCCAACTCAAAAAAAAAAAAAGAAATAATTGTGGAATGTTGAAACTATAAACCAGCGAACTCAAGGTCACCCTGCTTCGGGGTGAAGGAAGGTCTCCAGAAAGCAGCTAAATAGAAAGGTGAAGCCCATGATAAGTACTGGAAAATGCATCACCCACATTAAGGGCATTCAAAATGCAACCAATACACAATGACAACAGCAACCACAGACAAGAGCAGAATTTGGCATTTGAGCTGCCACTTTAAGACTCCAGGACTATAAAATTTTTAAAAAGTACAGAAGTAGGCTAGCTGCCTATAATCCCAATGTTTTGAGAGGCTGAGGCAAGAGGATTGCTTGAGTCAGGAGTCTGAGGATGCAATGAACCATGATCATATCACTGCACTTCAGCCTGGATGACAGAGCAAGACCTTCTCTTCAAAATAAATAAATAAATAAGTAAATAAATAAATAGTAGAAAAGTTTCTAAAAAGTACCCGTGGAAAGTTAAATTCTTGGCCCACTTTCTCCTCCTTTGCTGAATCCACAACCTTGACATGGTTTCATTTTGTGTAGAACATACATCCTTGCTCTTAGAGTTGGAGTTTAGTCTTGTGATTTGCTCTGGCATATGGTCTGTGGCAGTTCCAATGTGCTAAACTCCTTAGGGTCCAAGCCTGGGTCTTAAGGAGTGTAGCACCTTCCCACTTTCTCTGTGGTGCTTCTGCCATTACTGTGAGAAAAATTTGCCCTGGTTAGGTCACTGGTTTCAGGTGAAGGATAAGTGATGTGGAGGAAAAACCATGCCAGCTGTAATTTCAGCATAAAGCAGAATCACCCCAACTGCCTCAGAAAGTTAGCATGACTCATATATGCTGAGATAGACTAATAAATGCTTGGTTTTTTATGCCACCACAATGGTAGAGGTTTTGTTATGCAGCAGAAGCTAAACAATACAATACCAAATTGTTTTCCAGAAAAGTATAAACTTGTATTCCCACTATCAATGTGTGAGCTAAATATATTTCGTTGTTTTTTTTGTATTTTGTATGCATAAATATTTAACTTGTATTTTCACTGCTTATTAATATTTTATATTTCTGATTTTGACCATGTCCTTTGACAGTTTTTCTACCATAGTTTTGTTTGCAAATTTCCTTATATATAAAGAATACAAGGCTTTCTTTATTCATTTAACAAACCTACTATGTGCCAGGCACTGTTTTAGCTGTAATTCTGTTAACACTTTTTTTCTCAAAAATGCTGTTTGCTTTTTAATTTAGTCTAAGCTTACAGATGTGTTCTGATTTATTAATACAATTAGGTAACCAATCATAAATAGGACATTTAGTAAATTGAAAGCATACTTAATACACCTAAACTACCATATATTATAGCTTAGCCTAGCCTACTTTAAACATGCCAAGAATACTTGCATTAGCTTACAGTCAGGCAAAATCATCTAACATAAAACCTACTTTATAATAAAATATTGAATATTACACACAGATGGATGTTTTATAGACATGATGGGATATGAAAATAAAATACAGTATCCAAAAATCACTGACACATGGTACACTGCAGTGTGTTGGTTCTTTACTCTCCTATTGCACAGCTGACTGGGAGCTGCGGTTTTCTGAAGCTATCCAGCATCAAGAGAAGGTGCTGTACCACAAATCACTAGCCAGGGAAAATATCAGAATTCAAACTTCAAAGTACAATTTCTATTTAATATGTATCACTTTTGCACCATTTTAAAGTAGAACGGACACAGGCATAGTTGGCATAGCATGTAGTTTAGAAATAGTTGGGCAGGTTTTTCTTCGGCAGACCTACTTTAGAACAGGGTAAGGATTCCACTCTCTTTCTTATTGGTACATGACCTTCACTCAACGAGTTGTCTCAGACCTGACCACCATGTGGATTGGAAAGTGAAACTACCAGTGCAGTAAATCACAAAAGCAATAGAGATTTATTCAAAACACAGATATGATATTCTAAAAAAAGTTTACATCTAGTTTGTCAGTAACTTTCCTTATTTAGAAGGTCCTTGTGACCATAAAATGTTGAGAGATGGTCATCAGACTCAAGAACAAATATCTGCAACCTCCATTCCTAGCTTATGAAATAGTTTGCTTACTCATCATTGTAAAATTATGTAAACCTTCTTGTTAAAGGCAAGCATGTGGCCTTTCTCTTAAGGCAGCCACGCTCTCTCTTGAGCATGTTTTTTCTTTCTAATAAATCTTGTCTTATACTGTACATTGAACTTGCTCTGAAATTCTTTTCTGTGGTATGGTCAAGAACCCATAGAGTGACTATACCCCACACCACACACTTGACATGGCAAATCAGGAACAGTCTATATTTTTACCCCATGTGATAAAAGTTTTTTGTTTTCCTGTTTTTTCTTTTCCTTTGTTTTTAATGGCTAGAAATTTAAAGGTGGTTTTTAATCTTAGCTCCCCATTCTGCTTCACTGTGTGGGTCTCCTTTCTGTGACACTCTGCCTTTGTTTCTCCTACTTCACCTGATTTTCTTTTTAGCTTACCTGTTTTTCTTCCCTTTCTCATTTCCTCCTTTTACAAAACATTTTCTCTACAGCAATTTTTTTTCCTATAAAGCTGTAAATGGCAATATATAAAATCAAGGTCATTTTAAAATATTTTATTATTGCAAATTAGAATTTTCTGCACACATTGTATGAATACAACAATTAAGTATTACTTTTTATCTCTCATAAAAATATTACAGCCTGACCAGGTTCTTAAGGCTGCAGAGCCAGTTTCTGGGAGTGGGTCACAGGACCAGTAGAGTCAGTTTTTTGGTATGTGTCATGCTTCCAGATGATGTCACAGGTAAATCAGAGTGCAAAGTCTAGAAAAACTCATACATCATTCTTAGGTTTTACAATAGATGCTATCTATAAAGCAAGTTCTACAGCCATAGGCTACTAACCCCTGAGCAGTAAGTCATCACAGAAAAAGTTTAGAAGGAAGGTAAGCAGGAGGTGGGATCCCCAGAGATTAGAGATGCTCATGCCCTTTGAGTAGTCAAATTTCTGGATGCCATAAAGGAGATTTGTGAGGCATCGGGCTCATTGTTTAAAGGAAAATATATTTATTTTCACTCCCCAGAGGTCAGTACATGAAGATAATCAGTTGTTCTCTGTTGAGGTGAAAGCAAACTTAGAAATAATAGATTTGTCAATTTCTCACCATAGCTGCAACTTTGCAGGGCTCGGGTCTCTTCCACAGCTTTTACCCTGCACCTCTATGCTAATTTTATATAGATGGTGTCAGAAACCTTAACTATATTAATTTTCTTTTAGTTAACTTTGGCCCTAGTTTATTTAGGTACATAAACTTCCCACCTGAAAAAAGGTCAATGTTAAATTCTATTCAATTCAATAAATATGTGATTTCTAGTATATACTCTATGACTCATGAGGGCCTCATTAGAATATTGTAATAAAATGGAAAGAGAGCTAATGTGATCATGGAAATAAATATAATAAAACATTAAATATGGCAATTGCCCCAGGAGGGTTATAAATAATACAGATTGGGGTTTTAAAAAGTAAGAAATAACACCCAATTTGAGAGGTGAAAGACTCCCTTGAAGGGAGGCCATCTGAGATCAACTTTGAAGGACTGTAGATTTTTGACAATGTAATTCTATCTGTGAGCTTTGTCTGCCATTTCTTTTTTATTTCCGAGATCATCACTCTGACTTCCCCTAGAGGATAACCTCTCTTCTACCCTCAGACTGTCTAGTTTGTGTGGGGTTGACACATTCTTGTTTCCTAGATTTGTATGTGGTTCAAGCATCACCAGTAAGGTAACAATTATTATAGCTTGTGTAGTTAGACTTTCCAGCTACACACGCCAATAAAATGTCCTTTAGCTTAAGTGTTCTTGAATTAAGTTGTAGTTACTAGCTAATGAGAGTCTTGACAGACAGGCAGGAGTAGGGCATGGGGAGCGCTATCAGAAGATGTCAACAACATGAGCAAAGACATGAAGATGATAAAGAGGGGCGTGGTCAGCAATAGCAATTGTCTAAACTGAATGTAGTGCGTGATATATATGTCGGGAAAGAAAGCTGGAAAATATAATAGATTTTATTAGATAAGCCAAGGAATGTATTCTTAGTTGTCAAGGCCAAAAATATCCAGTAGAAATATAATGTGAACCACATATGCAGTTTAAAATGTCTATTAATCACTTCATAAAGGTAAAATTTATTTTCACATTGTACTTTCTTTAACCCAACATATCCATAATATGACCATGTCAACACATAATCTAAATTAATATTATCAGGAAGATATCTTACGTTATATCTTTGTACTGTCTTCAAAACCTACTGCGTTTCTTACATTTCCTGCTCAAATCACTTTGTAATAACCACATTTCAAGGGCTCAATTGCCCCAGATGGTTGGTGGCCACTATATTGAAGAACATAGGCCTTTGTAAGGAGGAGTCACTGAGAGTTTTGAACAGGTCTACTCACATTATGATAGCTGTGTTTGAAGAAGTTGAATCTGTCATGATTTTCAAGATTACTTTGAGAAGGAAAGACTGAAGCTGGAGGTTATTCATTGAGTTATATAAATGCTCCAGGCTGTAGTCAAAAAAAATTTAAAGTGATAAAAATTGGAATTAAATGGGGATATAGTAAAGACTTCAGAGAGGTAAAATTTATAGAATTTGATGAAGATTTAATAGAATGGTGGCAGAGTTAAAAAAAAATAGAAGAAATAACAATGATTTAAGCTTCCGATCAAGAAAAATAAGAATGTTGAAAATAATATGTGAAAAATAAAAATGATGACTTCCACTTTGAAAATACTCTTTTAGGTAATCGTAGAAAATCAAAGTAATAATGCTCATTAGGCAATTAAGACTATGGGTCTGTGGCTCAAATATAGGGTAGGTAAAAGGTACAGATCTGAAAGTAATACATATGACTGTTGAGGTTGTGAAAGATAATACCACTAATGAAAAGAGATTGCACACAATGAAGGGAATAACACTGCTAACGTTATATATATATATATAAAAGAGTAGAGAAACCAGTGAAGAATGTAGAAAAGGAGAGGTTGGAGAGGTAGCAGAAAAACAAACAGATGCCACAAAAATCAAAAAGGTAAATTTTAAGGAGGGGTGTTCCACAACTTCATACGAGGCAGAGACCATAAGGCTGAGGACATAAGGGACTTTTATTGAAAGAACGTGGTGCACTATAGTCACATAGTCTTGACCATTCGTGAGCACCTGTTTCTTCAGCTTTCCCATGTATACCAAGAGGTTGTGGATGTCTTTGTTCCACAAACTTCTTTATTGGGCTATCATCCTGGATTTGGTCAATAAGCATTCATAAGAGAAATGAATCAAGATTTTAAAGCATTATGACATGAGTGAAGGATATGAAGGAGAAATAAATATAAATATAATGTTAAAAATATTTTTCAATAAGTTTTTTTTGGGGGGGAGGAGCTGAGATCTCACTCTATTGCCCAGAGTGGAGTGTAGCATCACAATCACAGCTCACCATAGCCTCGACCTCCTGGGCTCAGGCAATTTTTCCACTTCAGCCTACCGAGTAGCTGGGACTACAGACACACACCATTAGACCAGGCTAACTTTTTGATTATTTTGTAGAGCTGAGGTCTCGGTATGTTGCCTTGGCTGGCCATGAACTCCTGAGCTCAAGCAATCCTCCCTCCTCGGCCTCCCAAAGTGCTAGGATTATAGGCATGTGCCACTGCACTCAGCCTTTTTTGGTAACTTGAAAGATAAGTCTAATTAAGGAAAAGATTCTTCAGATGGAAAAGATCTGAGCAGGTTTGTAGGCAGAAGATACAAAAACCTATAGAAGGAAGAACTAAAGATAAGTACCAGAAGAGTGTGGTAAAGTAAGCTCATTGTGGAGGCAGGAGCAGATTCAGTTATAGACTCCATTAGCCTATATACTGAAGGTCTCTTCTATACTAAGCACCTTGTAAGATGTTTTTGTAGATGACGTTTCATTTAATTCTCATTACAACTCTGTGAGGACAGAATTATTACTCATGTCTTTTACAGGGCCAGTTGTGGTGCTAAGATCATAAGTTACAAAATCAGACCCTCTAGGCTCAAATCCTAGCACCACGTCTAATTCTTTATGAAGTTTTGGCCAAATTTATCCTTTCCTCCTTTATCCTTTCCTCATCTATAAAATAATATCAATCTCATGGAATTGTTGTGAGCATAAAAGAAATAATGCATTTGAAGAACTTAGTGATGATACACAGTACTATTTTAGAGCAGTGGTTCTCAACGGAGGACAACACTGCTTCCCAGGGGACATTTGGCAATGTCTGGGGTCATTTTTTATTGCCATGACTGGCACATACTTCTGGCAACTAGTGGGCAGAGACCAAGAATACTGCCAAACATTATTCAGTGCACAGAACAGCTTCCTGCAACAAAGAATTATCTGGCACAAATGTCAACAGTGCCAAGGTTGAAAAACCGTATTCTATGTGTTAGCTGTTAGAACTACTACCACACAGAAACTAAAGTCCAGAGAAGCTAAGTAACATAGCTGAGATCACATGCCAGAAAGTGATGGAATCAGGCTTTGAAACTCTCTCTTCTCATTCCAGATTTGATTCCAATTTCAGTTCACTTCCCATTACATCACAATTGCCACTAACAAGTAAATTGGCAACAAGCACCCAAATCTTGGTTTCTAATGCCATTGTCTGATAAAAAGAACCAGAACTCCTTGGAGAAGTAGCTGATTCCAGGTTTAGGGCAGGAAATACACAAGGTGAACCGGGTGCATCTTGTAGTACTTGAAAGTAAGGAATGTTTTTTAAAAAAAGGTCAAATAAAAATACAGACACTAATGATGGAAACATTTCAAAGGTACACAGAAGACAACTGACCAATGGCCAAAATAGAAAAAATCTGAGTACAGAAATAATGTAGTATCATGGTACAATCCACGGTATAAAACAAATTCCTATGAGTCTGTACTGATATAAATAAAAGATTGACAATGTAAATTAATGAGGGACAATAAAAAATTCCCTGTGCAAGCATTCCAAATAATTTATGTAGATATTATTTCCTCAAGGGGGAGAAGGCTAACTCCTCATTTCTTTCATGTGGGCTGTGTCTTTTGTCCAAAGAGTGCAACATGAAATGAGGGAGAGAAAATATACATTTATAAGCGAGAAACCTGAAAATACTACCTCAGTCCATTGATCAAGGTTAACTTCAACAACAAATCATATTGCCAGCATGTATCCTTGATGTGATGTGATAAAAATGACACTTTATCTCTGTGGTCTTCATCCTCACAATTTACAACCCTCGTCTAATCTTTAGAAAAACATCACACGGGCCGGGTACAGCTGTAATCCCAGCACTCTGGTAGGCTGAGGAGGCAATGGTTGCCTGAACCCAATAATTCGAGACCAGCCTGGGCAACATGGCAGGACTTCATCTTTACAAAAGAAAATTATAGCCAGACTGGTGGTGTGCACCTGTAGTCCCAGGAACTCAGGAGGCTGAAGTGGAAGGATCACTTGAACCTAGAAGGTCGAGCAGGTGGTGAGCTGTGATCATGCAGCTGCACTCCAGCCTGGGCAACAAAGTGAGAACCCAACTCAAAAAATTAATTAATTGATTAATTAATTAATAAGAATAAAAGAAAAACATCACACAAATCCCATTCTGTAAGATAACCAGTACTCTCAAAACTATCAAGGTCTTGGAAAACAAGGAAAGCATAAGAAACTGTCACAGCCAAGAGATGCCTAAAAGTACATATGACAACTAAATGAAATGTGGTGTCCTGAATGGGATCCTGGAACAGAAAAAAAGAACATTAGGTTAAAAACAAAGGATATCTGAGTAAAATGTAAACTTTCATAACAATATAACAATATTGGTCATTACTTGTGACAAATATATCATACTAATGTAAGATGTTAATAATAATGGAAATTGAGGGTGGGGCTTATGGAAATGCTTTGTGCCATCTTTGTGACTGTTCTGTAAATTACAGACTATTCTAAAATAGGAAGTTTTTGAAAAAAATTAATGCATTTGAATAATTGCTTCTGAAGTGGGCACCCTTTTTCTCTTTCCCATTGACAAAAAGCAAGGTCAAGTTGGACTTTGAGGGAAGATGATGTTATAGGGGGAGAAATGGTTTTAACATTTTAAATAAAGTAGACACAAAGTGAGATATTCCGATTTAAAGTAAAAGAGGACATTGTGTCTTGAAGATGGTGTAAGAGATTTGAAGCGATAAATTCAACAGAGATTTTATAGTGAATATCAAGAGGGCATTGCATAAATTGTTTTAAATCATCAATGTGAAAAATGAAACAAAATGTATTTAAGTGTATGTAAAACAAAATCTATTTAAATGATTATTTAAAGTAAACATAATATTCACTTTGCTTAGATATTGAGAGAACCCATACATTCAACTCATCTGCACCTGGAGAAATCAGAAGATGTTACAGAACCAGTGCCTCTAAAAATACTAGCCACTTAGACCAAGAGGCATCTGTCAGGGAAAGCTCTTTAGCAGACAATGTCCTTTGTCTATCTAATATCTCTTTATCTCTCTTACTAAAAAATTTCCAGTTTGGTTAAGGGAGGCAACAAGTGCATCTAAAATAATGCAACATCCCAGACATCCTTGAACCTAGCAGTGACCACATGACACAGCGGTGACCACATGACAAAATGTTTTCAGGGTTCTCTCCTTGGTGGTTCATAAAGAAGGTTTTGTCTTCTTGCTCATAGGTACCAACTGTTCTCCATTGTTCTTTTCCTACCTCCTTATAGCATTTATTTTATATCCAGGGTGTAGTAATAATTTTGTCATCATGAGGCTGGAATCCTGAGGCTGAGGTCTAAACACTACAGAGAGCAGGATGGAAAGAAGGGCAGCCAGTCTCCTAGTCATATTTGGAGCAGCCACTCTATCCTGGATAACTGTCTTCTTCTTGCCATTTGCTTGACACATGGTGTCATACTTAGTGGAGTTTTATTCCATGTAGTCAGAAATTTTCCTTACTGATGCAGTTTCCACAACTGCACAATCAGTGAGGGAGTATAGATTTAATGAATCAGATTAGCTCATAATCAGACAGTCAATTAGATGACTAATATCAGCACATCATCCCCACGAACTGGTAACCCGGCTTTTATACAGCCAGTTCCCCCTCTTGAATTAGAAGACGCTGATCATTTCCACCTATGTTTTCTAGTTATCATTAGGCCTGTATTTGTACCAGAAAATACTGAAAAGAATTCATGACAAATGGATTTTCTAATACTATTTTATCTATTAGATATTGACTTAGGATAATCCATTTTGAAATGTCCAAGTGAGGGAAATTCCTTATACCTGATGCTGATGACTTCTATTTCCTTGCCAAAGAGTTAATGTAATGTAAATAAAAAACAAACAAACAAACAAAAAACCAGACAACAAGATCACAAAGATGAAGGGGTTTTTTTTTCCAGATGTGTCATAGCAGAATATAGCGAGTTGATTTATGAATTTTTTTGAGAGTGGATCACTGTGTATGCACAATAACTAACTCGAGTTAAATGAGAAATATTTGTATTATTGGTTGCATTCACATGAATGTCTCCTTTTTTAATTGCTTAGTGGTATTCAGGTAAAGTTACTTGAAATATTTGTAAGAGATTGGATACTAGAAGTTTAAGAGAGAAAAATTTCTTTGGAAGGAAGTTGAAGATAACATAAAAGAGAATCTAGAAAATATATTTCTAATTATTTTATCTTAAGATTTTTGTCATATATTTTCTTATATTTTATCTAAAAACATTCAACTCATTCCTTAATATTTTATTGCTTTTACTGTCAAGAAATGACATATCCCTTACAGTAATATTATTTAACAATTTCAACCTACAAATGTAATTGTTCCCTTCGTTATAAAGGGTAAACCTCTAGTGTAATCTACTTTTTAGATTTAAAATATATATTTTTTGGTGCACATTGTGGTGAAATGTATTATTGTTACTCCACAGAGAGAAATATGTCTTCTCTGAATAAAAAGGCTAAAGGGATCTCTGAAGTGCTGGCACAAAACTCTCTTTGCAGCTGTTTTGGAAGTTGCCAGAAGCTGGGAAAATGTGAAGAGAGCATAAGCTTCTATGTGACTTTCCTTCCATTCATGGACCAAAGTAAGTCTAGCATTTTCCCAGATGTCAGTGGACAAACTGACCCAGTTGTTAAGCACTGTTTTCAGAAACATCACAGCCAGGGTAGACATAAAACAGAAAACATGGGATTATATCCTGGGATGGTATTTTAGTGTCCCAAAAAACCTCTTTCATTAATAAAGATTATTAATTAAGCCCATATAACTAATGATATTATGACTCCAATTGAAATGAGCAATGGAATATAAAAGTAAGAAATAACTTTGATCAATTCAATTTTGGTAACCAATGAGCTGTGATTTTTCTCACATGGAAAACTTAGAGAAATTTCGGTTTGCTTGAATAAACAGAATTGAAACACAGAAATGGTTGATTGGACACGTGATTTTCCATAGGTGAAGTACTGGAAGCATGTGCAAAAGGTCTGGCAAAATCTCCGTAAGTCACCAGCCCTTTCCCCTGCTACCTCATCCAAAGCCAGTGGGACAATATGAATCCTATTACTGTTTCTGGGAAATACAATTGGTTCCAGGAGGTCATGGCAAGTGGAGATGCCTTAAGTGGCATTTACTCCCTGCCTACTTGGCCCACTAGGTAAGTAGTGGGCTCTTCTTTAATTGGTTAGTAACAAATACAGCTGTGCCAGGCAAAGAATGGTGGCCCTCTGCCAGCTAATTCCTGGCCACTACTTGCTATCTTTGGCTTCAGATACTTCCTATTTTTCCCCAGGCCACTGTACCTCTGAACTGGCAAAGTATGATTACAGTAAATCTCAACTTTTTATATGTATGCGTTTTTATGCTTGAAAGGTTTGAACCCACATAGTCTTTGACAGTTCCATATCAGCTAATTGTGGCAACAAGATAATTCATTTCTTTTGCCTCAGGTGTGCGAGAGGAGACAGAAAAATCATCAAGCACATCAGTCATTAGAGTACAAAGGAAAGAGGCAGCTCTGAAGCATTGGAGCTTACTACAAAAAAAAAAATTGTAAATTTTGAACCTCTTTTTTGCATACTCAGTAAGATTTAAAGAAACATTACACTATGTAACCAACATGGTCAGTGATGAAAAGAAACTTATCTAAGAATATCTTAACTATAATTTAAATTATTGCAAAGATAAAGGCAAACAGAGGCAATAAAGACAGGTTTGTCTATGATAACAAATTAAATTTTTAAAGTTTTTTTTTTTTTTTTTGAGTTGGAGTCTCACTCTGTCACCCAGGCTGGAATGCAGTGGCAGGCTCCTGGCCACCACAGCCTCGCCCTGCTGGGCTCTGGCTATCCTTCCTCCTCAGCCTTCCAAGTAGCTGGAACTACAGGCACATGCTACCACACCCAGCTAATTTTTTGATTTACAATTGAGGTCTCACCATGTTGCCCAGGCTGATCTCGAATCCGCGGGCTTGGGCAATCCTCTTGCCTTGGCTTCCCAAAGTGCTGGGATTATAGGCTTGAGCCATCGCACCCAGCCTAAATTTTAAAAGTTGGCATGGTCAACAAATTATCAAAGGTAAGGAGAAACAGAGATAAAAATAATGAAAGAAAAGATGAGATGTAGATAGAAACAAGAAACAATATGCAAATGATAGAGATTTCGGAAAGGAGTCAAAGAGAAGTACTAATGAAAAGAGAATTAAGGAAAATTTGAATAAACTGAAAAAAGTCTGGATCTGAAAATTAAAACAGGTTCACTGAACACAAGTCAAAATAAATTTAAGGAGAATTAATAGCATAAGTTAAAAGAAAATAAATTACACCAAAACAATTCTTGAATGAAAGAGATAACTTCCAGATAGTCTAAATAGTTTAGAGACTACACAGAAAATAAGAACAATGAAAATTCAAAGAATTGAAGCTTACAGTAACTAACCAAAGAAAGCCATTTGAAAAATGAGAGCCTATATGCTTCTATTATTAAACACCAATAAATGAAAATAACTTAAAAAACTCAAAACTTTGAGAACGGGCAGTCAAATTTAAGAAAAGTGGAAGAAAAAAACGAATGTATACAAAAGATAAAAAAAAATTACAAATTAAAATCTATACACAATCATAAAAGCTAAGAACTGGTTCTTTTAAAAACAAAAAATATATAAGATTCTGGTAAATCTAAACAGCAATAATAATTAGAACATTAATGTAATGCTACATCTATAAGATTTAAGAATAGGAGACTGTAGGATAGCTCTATATTAATAGTGGTAAAAATCTCAAGTATATATATTATTTTATAGGAAATATAAATTAGGAAAAGTGGGCTCTAAAATAATTAGAAAGACCAATAACTGGAGAAGTAATTAAAAATTATGTGTTATTTTCAAAGGCTCCAGTCAAGATAGTTTTACAGGTGAATTATTCTAAACTTCCAAGGGAAAATGATTATGAAGAGCCTAAGAAAAGAAGAAAAACTTTTAAATTCAGCTAATATAAGTCTAATAACAAAATTCGACAAAAGCTGTAGTTCTATCTCAGTTATGACTAATAATGTAAGCATTCTGTCAGATATTAGCACATTTAATATAACATAATTTTAACATAATAACATACCATGATTGAGAAGGAACCATACCAGACAGTTAAGGAAATTTATGAAGCAGTGCCTAGTGACCATAGTCCATGGATGAAAATCTGTATAAATATGTGTTGATCTTTGGGGGTAGGGAAAGAGTGATAAATGACTTTCATTATCCTACTTCCTACTGTTCCTGGAGTTCAGAATCAAGTGAGATGTAGATAAAGACTCAAGCAGAGGGAAATTATAAAAACAGCTGTCCAGCTGTTTGGGCTATGACCAGTTTGAAATTAAATAAAAATAAAAGATCTCATTCACAATAGCAACAAAATTACAAAGTAGCTATGGATACGGTTAAAAGTAATGGGCAGTAATGATAAGAATACAATTTATGAAAATTTACTGAAGGTCCTAAAAAAGATTTAAATGGAAAGGCACATTATAGGCAGGGAAGAAAGGATTTTATTCTGTATAAAGTAGATTGTAATTCCAATTCCAATTCAGAATGTAGTTGTACTTTTGTTCTTTTTCTTTCTACTTCCTTTTCTTTCCTGTCTTCTCCTTTGCTCTTGTACTTTTTTGTTTGCTTGCTTATTTCCTTTTATGAAGTGTGCATGGCTAAACAAGTTTTAGGCAAAAAAACCCCCAAAAAACAAAACAAAAAAACCCAAAACAGAATTGTATAAATTATCCTAAGATATTTAAATGCTACATTTATTAAAATAAAATTGACAGATTTTGTCTCTCTATGTAGAAGTAGCTATATATACAATACTACTGTGTATATATGGTGTTACTATGCTACTATGACATAGAAATATCTGGATATTTTATTTTAATTAGCATTATAATATCTTAGGAAATACACACATATGCAAACACATGAGGGGGAACCAAAAACTTGAGAATTTATTTAATAAAAAATGTGTATTTATTCTTACATGTTTAAAGTTCCGTCACTTCCATTTGATGCAATACACCTATCGAGACACTTCTTCCACTGCTCAAAACAGTTTTTGAACTCGTCAATTTTGATGCCTTTGAGTGCTTCTGCCATTTTTTGTTTTACCTCTTCCACATCAGCAAAACATTTCCCTTTGAGGATTTTTTTAATCCAGGGAAACAAACAAGCAAAAAAGTCACTTGAGGCGAGATCTGATGAGTAGGAGGGGTCGAGCATAGGAGTCATGCTGTTTTTGGTCAAAAACTTGAACACTCAGCGTGGTGTGAGCAAGTGCACTTGTAAATTGCCCATCATGAAATGGGCAAATGTGTTGCAAGAATCTCAAAAAAAAAAAAAAAATTAACGGAAGCTAAACGCAACCTCTCACAACAACGCCAGCTTGTACACTGATGCCAATGGATTCCTAGAACACTTACCTAGCAGGGGAAGCCTGTATTACAAGGGGCCTGCCCTTCAAAAAACAATTTTTTTTTTTTTTTTTTGCGGGGGGAGTCCTTCTTGTATATATATATAATGTTAGTATGATACCATGTTGCTGTATATGTGTGTATGTATATATATATGTTACACACAAGTAATACTATATCATAAGCATCACGCAATAAAATAGGTAAATGAATTTAAAGCTGAGTTAACTAATAATGATAAAGACTTACTATCAGGTTATTTTCTGCCTGGAAGTGAATGTTAGGCTAGGAAACAATTACATATCTGACAGGATAGTGGCTAGTTACCATACAGCCCAAAAAAGACTAAGAGAAAGTGAATTTGGCTCTGATACAGTCTTTATAGCTTTCATGGTTTTTCTGAGAGCTCTGTTTACTGAGATTAATAGATGTTGCATACCCAGATATTTTTATCATTTAGCAAGTTAAGCAGCCTCTGCTTTGCATGATTTACAAGACTATTGCTTTATTTTGTTTTGCTTTCATCAGACTCACTGTATAAAGGAGCTATAATCTCAGAGTATCTGTTAGGGTATCACTGCAGAATGTTTTGCTTATATTAATATGCGATAGCTGTTTCTGAAATCTTCCCCAGATGGCTCATCATTCATATGTAGCTTTTTTTGGTAAAAGTGAGTCTTCTCTGACTGGTTAAAATGAGATTTCACTTTTGAAGTCGCTGATACACATAGAAAGAAATATTTGGTAATAGATGCATATGTAATGTAACAACTTAAATGTATGATGTCCTTTAACAGCAAATTATAGTACTTGAAGAAGTACAGTTTATACACACAGTTTATGTTATTGAATCAGGCCTAGATTGGGTATTCTATGAGAGACATTGAATCTTTCATGTTTAAATGTTGATTATCTGCTAATGATATTTTTAACTTGTCCGTACTTACAGGGAATGGAGTTTTGATTAAGTACACGCTCAGCATCACGCACTCATGACTACACAAACTCAAAAGAAAACTGTACAGTGGAAAAGGGGGGAGTGTCTTGGTGGTCCATGTGATAATGGCTTGAAGTGAAACTCATTCCATATGAACATCCCTGTTAGGAGGCTCTGTTCTTCCCAAACAAGAGTTGTTTGGGCCTGGGATTCTGATCAGGAACTATGCTCCCTCCAACTGGAATTTAAAGTGCCTCTTCTCTGTCACCACAGGATGAAGAGTGCCACATTGCTAGGCAATTGGACTTTTCTTTCAGAATAATGGCAGTAGATCACCGGCATTCCTAAGTCTCTACAAAGGAGAAAATTTCTGGAACTCTAGTCAAATCACTCAGCAATGATTTTCTTAAAAGGTAGCTATGAACATTTGCAGTTGCCAGTCATGAAAGCTGTTGGTAAAGAAGCTCTTGATAGGGAAAACAGCTGATCTCTTTGGAATTACCAAGAAACAAAATCAGCTTGATTCACCCAAAGAATCAGCCAAGCTTGAACAATAATTCAAGGAAATAAATCCAGGCTCAATTAGAAGTAAGACAATATTTTCCTAGCCAGTGCAAAGATTCTTACAAATCTCTTAGTGTGGCCGGGCTTGGTGGCTCAGCCTGTAATCCCACGCTTTGGGAGGCTGAGATGAGTGGATTGCCTGAGCCTGAGGGTTCGAGACCCGCCTGGGCAACTTGGTGAGACCGCATCTCTACAATAAATAAAAAATGAGCCAGGCATGGTAGCGTGCGCCTGTAGTTCCAGCTACTTGGAAGGCTGAGGCTGAAGGATCGCCGGAGTCCAGCAGGTCGAGGCTACGGTGGCTGGGAGCAGCCACTGCACTCCAGTCTGGGCGACATAGTGAGACTCCAACTCAAAAAACCCCCCAAAACCCCACAAATCTCTTAGTGCAGAGCAAGTGCCAGTTTATGTTTGAGTTCCACTATTGTGCTTACACTAACTGTGTGGTGAAATACATCTGGACACTCTATCTATGGCAGAGGGTTGATTTTTCTCAATAAGCCTTTATTTGTTTTTAATTTTTTAAAGTCTCAACTTAGAGAACTCTCTTAGGTATTGTTATAAATAGAGGTGAACACTGCATACCTGTTACAATCTCCTGTCTAGATTAGGTTCAGCATGTATGATTTTGCAACCACTATGGGGGGGGGAGGTTTAAGCAATGTTACTTTTCTTTGTTTTATTAAAATGTAATTAAACCGTTTTTAATGCTTGGAAGGAAATTAAACCTCAGTTTCTTGGTCCTGCAATCCTACATTCAATAAAATACAGAGTGACCTCTCTAGGCCCTGAGATGCCCTGTGGCTTGATGGGAAGCACAGATGCCTGGGTTTTGGTGTCCAGTGGCAGCCCTTGTCCTCCAACACCTTGCTGTCTCCATGGACGGTGGCTCCCCAGGCCTTATGGGAACCTGGATCTCAGTCTCTGTCTTTTTTATCTATCCAAGTCATTTATTTACTTCTCAACCTTTAAGCTTCTGGGAAAGAAAAACAAAGATAAACTGTACATGGGGCATTTCTTGAAACAAGAAAACACAAAACTTGGTATACGTGTGGAGGGTGAAGGGTAGAGAATAGTAAAAAAAAAATAGAGGACAAGACACTAAATATTTACTGCTTCACAGGTCATTAACATCTTTTGCAGAATATTCTATTGATAAGGCTTCTTTCCATCTGCAAAATAATAAAAATTCTTTGTTCTCAAAGAGGATGGAAAAACAGCATTTTCTCGAGTGATCAAGGGGATTAATGAGACATTTATATACCTAGAAACAAGATTTATATATAGAGATATAAGAAAACAAAAGGTATTATGAACCTAAGAAACAGTTTAGGTGGCCTTGAAATGTGCTAGAATATTAGAATTACTTAAGACTTTCTTAGACTTGTATCAATCAAATATTTTTATAATTAATCTAAGCCCCTCAAGCTACTACCTTATCTAGGCAGTGTTTTATGGTTATTTTTTCAATAAGGGCATCAACCAAATGGTACTTTAACTTCCTTTTCTTTGATGAATAACCTCAGTCAGTTCCTTGAATCTTAATACTTATTTTGGGTAAACTACTAACGGTCAGCAAATTGTGGGTATCTCTCTATTTTCAGTGCAGGCTTATTGCATGACCAGTTAAAAAATGCAGTGCCTCAAAAGGAAACGTCTGTTGCGCGTTCCTGTGGGGACCAGGCATTCCTGAAGGGATTGTAGATCATGGACTGTGGTTTATTTTTTAAAAATTAATAATTAACTTTTCTTAAACTGGTTTTATTTAACGTGCTCATTGTGTAAGCAAGCACATGGCTCAGTGACTTTTTTGTAAAACACACATTTAATTTCCTAATCAATGTCACGGAGATGCTATCATGGACTGACTCCTACTTTGTTCTGAATTACATGTTGACTGTGGATAATGGAAGTTTAGTAAGGAATAGGGGACACGAATAGATGTTATTTTAAATAGCGCTTGCTAGATTTGGTGTCACATGGTTCCTATTTTCTATAATTACCATTGAATAGCATATCCTATGGCTTGGCAAATCAAAGTGTTTCTCTGAGGCCGAGTAACATCAGCATCACCTGGGAAGTTATTAGACATGTCCCCCTCTAGATTTACTGAATCAGAATCTGCATTTATTAGGATAAAAATAGCATAAAAGTTTGAGCTGCAGAGTTTTAGGTCACAATTTAGACTGACTTACCCGGCAAACTTTTGAAAAGTATAGATGCCGAATTTCCACAGTGAATCTACCAAACCAGAATAACTGGGATTTGCACACATTTGCAATTTTTAAAAATCTCCAAAGGTCAAATTCTTATGTGCATTTGACACATAAGAAAACTACATAGTAAATGGTGACATATGCTTTCAGAATGAATTATTATAAGCAAGCATTTTGTTAAAATCTTAGAACATTTTTTGAGGTACTAAGGCAACAGATTTGGGAGTTAACTGGAGTGCAGTGGCATGCTCACGGCCACCCCTGTGTTGACCTGCTGGGCTCAGGTGATCCTTCTTCTTCAGCCTTTCAAGTAGCCGAAACTACAGGCTAATTTTTGGATTTATTGTAGAGATGAGGTCTCACCAAGTTGCCCAGGCTGTTCTCGAACCCGTGGGCTCAGGCAATCCCCTCATCTCAACCTCCCAAAGTGCTGGGATTACAGGCTTGCGTCACTGTGCCTGGCCTGGAATTAATTGATAAAAAATAATTTAAGCTAGAGAATAAATATTTATTATCATTTTTTCCCAAATGTGTGAAAAGCATTACAATGTTATTAGGACACTTGATTCTGTGTGGTTACAACATTAACAAATTCTTTCTGAAATGTTCATAGTTCTAGACTGAAATAGTTCTATGATTTCACATTTAACCTGTCTCCACTAAGCCCTTATCATTTGCAGTTTGCCAGAATAATGGTAGCTCCCAGGTTCTTGCTTTGTTTGGTGTGACAAAATAAAGACCCTAGACATAAATCTTAGTTTGTTTTTCTTAACATAAGAAACTTGTTGTAATAATGGCCACAAAATAAGAGAAGCACAATTCCTAGCTTGATGACAGGTGTCATCATCTGGCAGAGAATCTATTTAAAGACCCAAACCTTCCAGATCAGAGTTCAGTTTTTGTTTTGTTTCGCTTTTCCTTTTGAAAAGCTATATTCTAAGATTGTGAGCTGTGTTTTCTTAAGGAGACACTGATTGCTGATTTTGTAATTTTTTCATTTCTTTGGTGAATTCTTTTGTTCTGCTCACTTCTCTTTGCTACTTATAGTTCTAGTCTGGAAAAAGTTCATTGCTACCTGAAAGGATGAATATAAAACCCTGAGAACAAAAACACCGATCTTATTTAAAAGTTATAAACTCTCTGTTAGTTCGAATGTACGTCCATGAAGCTCAAAAAATATTGTGCCTCACATGGCAAAACTGCAGTTTACTTCTTAGCTATTGAACCGAATGCCCAGAAGATATCTGATTCTTTTTCTCTGCCTTTAGACAGCATAGTTGAATTTTTATCCTAACCTCAAAAATCTGTAGGAAATTTTGTCACAGAACCTGCTTATTAGCAACTCCTAAGTGGAGGAATTCTCTCAAATATAATTTTAATGTTGCTCCCCCCCAACTAAACCCCATCACATCTTGTTTTGACTCTGTGTAAATTTAGAACACTTGACTAAATTTCTGACTTGCATATACTTACACTCTTCTATAGGAGAATTCTGTTTATGAGTATAACTGCTAGTTTGCTAAATGTCTCTCTCTCATTGTCCATGGAGTCCAACTGAAAATTGTGAATAATACCTTAATTTTTTAAATGGTAATTAATTCACAGTCTTTGGTACTGTGTTGTATTTCCCAAATATTTTGCAGCATTGAGAATTATAGAAAACAACCCATAGTTTCGAAGTTAACAATTTGGTGGCACTTTAAAATACAAGTGTTGGTATAATTAGTAGGGGTTGGTTAACTATTTAATTAATTTTGTCAAATGTTTATTGAACGACTATGCCACATCCCTGATTTTGGACCCCTGCCTCTCCAGGAGACTGTTAATTTAATAGTCCTAAGTATTCATTTATTTTCTCTAGCTTTCCACTGTGTTAGAATTCTTTGAGATATCAAGAGGAGAGTCATTGCATAAATGCAAAGTAATATGACAACAATTCAAAATGCTTTGTTATTAAAATAGTTATAATATAGGTATTACAAAAATATAAAAACATTTAAAATAATTTTTAGTTTTGATTGCTTCTTTGTTTCTGGGACCCAGAAAGACTCTGAGCTTCCATTACCATTCAGAGTTTCCAAGCAAAAAATATTTTAAAGGCTTGAAGAAACAGAGAACGACTATTAAAAACATAGGAAGGTAGACAGCAATATCTATTTCTGTTAGTTTCATATGAACAGCTAAATATATTAATTGTTAAACCAAACTTTATCACGGAAAGAAAGGAGAGTATTTATGTTGTTAGCCATGGTTAAGTGTGCAATGAATAATCCCAGTGAAGAAAAAAAGGGAACTCAGGGAACATGAGGAATAATTTTTCCCTCAAGGTTTTGTCTCATTGTGGAATTATTCTTCTAAAAGCAAATGACTAAAGAATCTCTGACATCCAAATTTATCCTTGCAAGATACTAGTTTTCCTCAGAAGGAAAAGATTGCAGAAACAACACTGCCTCAACCACTAGCCAAAACATGAACTGGATGATCGAACAGGGCTTTTCCATTTCTAATTTCTTGATACTTGTGGTCATACATTTTCCAGTTTAATTTCAAATTTCCCTGTTTAATTTAAAAAAATCTTCTGATAAAACTTTTGAAAACTCCTCTGAAAAAAGACCCAAGTTGGAAATAGTGTATTCACTGACAGTAGGATAAAAACAAACAAACAAAACACCCGCATCATTTCACTCAATTCAGTAGAGACAGTAAATGTTCACTCCTTCATTCATTCAACAAATTCTTTTAGTGCCTGCTGTATGCTGAACTGTATTCTAAGAGTATGGAAGTTGGCATCCTAACTATTGACCAACCTATTGACTTGGTTAAAAAAAATTAGGTGTAATGTCAACATACTTGATTCTGTGACCCATAATTGAAAAAAAAAATCAGTATTATATAAATTGAGAGGGTGCTGTGTGAGAGGAAGAATGGAGGATAACTCTTGCACTCAATGAGTAACCAAATAACTAGATGCATGCCACCGTCAGCTCCATCTAACGCTTTTGCTTGTTCTGTAGCTAGGAGGTTGTGGAGGCAGGAGTGGGGAAGATGGACAACAGGCCCAGCTTTCATTGTGCTATTCTGGTGGGTCCCAAGTACCTACTTGAACAGTTCTATGCTCGTTCTAGGTGTCAAGGATCTCGGGACCTGGAATAATGTTCCCCAGCAGGCAAGAGGGGCAGGGGAAAAAAGGACACGATTTTGCCTGGATGTGATCAAGATGTAGTAGCTCAAGTACTCTGAAATTCCACATGCTGGAAATTGCGACGGGAAGCGAATAAAACAGAAGTCAAGTTCCTTTAAGGAACCTGAAATTTAGGGAGGGAGGTGGGTATAAATCTAGCCACTTATGGTGCAGTAAAAGTTTATACTTAAAACTTTGGACAAAATGAAGTGCAGAATTCTCAAATGTATTTGATCATGGGAAGAAATTAAAAACTATAATGTATCTAATGAATATTGATACGAGGTTGTTAGATATATTAAAAGTGTAGATAAGGTAAACAACAACATGAAAACTCTAAAAAATGAGTTCATGAATGAATTCATTGTTGCAAGAAATGACAAGAATTTTACTCATCTGCTTACTGCACAATAAACATTGCGCATCAAAATGTCGTCAAATTATTATACAACATTGACCAGTCAGTCTCAAACAGAAAAGCCTAGGCCTTTATGAAGATGCACAAGCTAAAATGTGTATACGTCAACTGACTTCATGAAACTTGTCTTAAAGGAGATTATTCACAATTGGGGACACTACATATATGTGATTACTTTTGAAATTATTTATATACTTAAAACATATTTTGAAAGGAAACATACTACAAGCATTGGTTTCGTATTTTAGCATCCATTAGAATCTCCTATAATATGATGCTCTTTGTCATGTGGACAGGAAGGGGAAGAGCGTTACAGACTAAAAAATCAGTATGAGAGAGAATGAGACATGGGCATGTGTGGGAAACCACACTGTAGCTGGAGCCAAAGAAACATGGAGGAGAGGGGATTTGACCCCAGGTAGGGATAATAGGGATCAGTTTGTGAAAGAAACTCAATATCTCTGCCTTTGATTCCTAATATTATAGACTAAATTAAAGACCAATCACGTTTTAGCTGTTTACTTTTTCCTACTTTCTTTAAAACTCGCCATATTTCATTATTAGTGAGCCATCTATCTGTACATATGCCACCAGTTGCATCTAAAAAACTTACTTGAGCCCTTCCTATGTTTTAGACAATGTGCTAGGCCGTTTACATGGAAGATCATGTTCATTTTCACGAACATTTTGCAAAAGCAGTATTATTAAACAGCTTTAGGGTTCAGAAAACTGGCACTGAATCTGCATGTGAATCCAACCTACCTAACTCAAAGCTCATTTTTTAAAATAATTGGGCTTTGTAATGACATTTGCACAAGTGTGTTCCACAGAGGATAAAGTATGAGAGAAAACATTCCACAATCACGTAAGTATGGGGACCAAACTGTACTCCATCTCCCCATTGAAGACTTACAATTTGTTGGTATTATTAAAGTCCCTGTAAAGTCTGAAAGAAAAAGATTCATTGTTATCTTGTTTATATGAGTATTTCACAAACTTTAGTTGACTGCCAAGGAATTTTTTTTCCTAGTAAAACATGTACATTCCAGGGGATACTTTGGGAAATGCTGTCTTAGAGTATATTGGGAGAACCCTATTAATTAGGATTCGTCTTATTTAGAATCAAAGAAATATATACTTTATTGTAATGCTCTTAAATCAATCTTTGTCAGAGTGAGGGTCATGACTCATTGGGCTGCAAAATTAATTGAGTCGTGACCTGTATTCAGAAAAAAGAAAACGAACAGCAAGAAAATATCAGGGTTGCTGCTTGCAGTACAGGTAAGGACTGAATCATGAAGTTTTTACTGGGTCACGATGTAAGATTTCTCTTTGTGGCCGTGGCCAAAAATGTCTGAAGCCACCACTTTCCTAAAAGTCGGATGAACTGCTTGCTGTGCCAGGAGTTAGGTGATAACAAATGTCTAAATGTAAAATTAACACAAGAGGAATACTGTAATGTCCTGGCTGAATACATAATTTGTGTGTTGCTTACAAATCAGAGGATTTTAGAGCTGAAATATAGGGGAGAAACCAAAACAGAGTTTGAATGACTTGTCAAGGTCAGACAGCTGGGCCTAGAACCCAGGTCTCATGATGTATACTCACCTAGTCTTTTACTTGTCAGTGTAAATTGAACATTTTAAAATTTATGGAATGCTTAGGGTTACTTTTTTTTATTGAATAAGAAAACCAGGTGCAAAGTTCACCAAATCACTCCTGGATAACAAGTCAATTACAGGTTACAAAAATGCCACAGACTTTAATTGAAGAACAAAAGTAATTTAAAGACACTTCAGTGTTGGGGTCTAATTCTAATTCTAACTACTAACTAACTAATTAGCCTAATACGCTGTGTTACTAAGTGCAGTCATTTAGTTATCTGGTTTCTCATTTGTATATGTAGATGTCCTGGATGATTTTGTGAAGACTTAACAGATAAAACATCATTGAGCATCAATCTTTCAATAGGTAAGTTAAAGACACAATCATTAATTTTATCTCTTTAGGGATAAGTAGTGAATCAAAGTTATAGAAAACTCTCTAAACTCACACTTTTTTTTTTTTTAAAGAACAGGGATTATGACTTATGGAAGCATCTCATAGTAAAACAAACACTAGCTTCTCCACGTTTTATTTTAGACTGGCCTTTTCAAATCTTTTCCAGTTGAAGTTTTGACGATTACACCAAAATTCGTGCTCCATCACACCTCTCTTATGGACTGTTTTTGGGAAGGGGTGTCGGAGACTGGCCAGTGGAGGTTGGAGCTATTTTCTTTTCCTCCTCTGCTCTCTGGAGAGCACCCACAGGTGTCTGCCCCAGAGGAGGTCCTGGGCCAGGATTCCAGCAAACTTTCAGCTTGGTGTCATCGCCTCCCGGGAAGCTCCAGGCCACAGTGGGCAGAAATCATTCGATAACTTAATCCTGGTGTGAGGAAGAGACCCGGAGGCCTGTGTACTCTAGTGATAAACGGAAGCATCCGGGTGAGTCAAGGAAGGGACACCGTATCCTTCAAAACTGAGATAAACGAGTAAGACATCAACAAGAGCTTAAAGGGGAAGACACCCCCTCCCCAAAAGCAGGAGGCGACTGGTGTCTGGAGGGGAGATGGCCGCGTCCTTAAGACCCGGAGGTTTCAGGGTTCCTCTCCGGGGAGACTTCCCGGCGGGGAGAGCCCTGGAGGCTGGAGGAGGTGAATTTCCTACAGTCCTGGAGCCTTCCTTGGACCCTCCCCCTTCCTATAATTAACTCACCGCGCGTCCCGCCAGGCGGGACCGGTGGCGCCCCTGGACCCTCCCCTCCTCTCGCCCATCGGGGGTGGGGGGCAAGAGAGGCTCCCCGGGTGGGGGTGGGGAGGAGCCGAGCTCGGGCCACACCAGCCCCCGCGCGGTCTCCAGTCCCGACCCTCGGCGGGGGGCGCGGGCCGCGTGGGACGTGGGCGCGCGGCGGGCGGGGCCACCCGGGGGTGGGGGGCGGCTCGGGCCGCCTTATTAGCGGCCCGCGGGTCGCCGGCCGGAGCAGACGGCCGCGGCGCAAGCCACAGGAGCCGGCGCGCGGCCCACTCCTCCCACTCCCCGCCGCCGCCTCCTCCTCGCTCCTCCCGCCCCGCCGCCGCCTCTCCCAGCCTCTTTCTCCCGCGCCCGCTCGCTCGGCGCCCTCGCTGGCGCTTCCCCCCGCTGCGCTCCGGGAGCCCGAGCCTTCTCCGCGCGAGCCCCGGGGACCCATGGTGCTCGAAAAGCCTCGAGAGGGCCGCTCGGGGCGGAGATAGTTGGGCGCCCCTTCTCCCCCTGCTCCCCCACCCCCCGGCAGCCCGTGCCGGCTCGCCGCACCTTCTGGCTCCCGCACGCCCCGTTAGGGAGGACGGAAAAGGTGAAGCGGAGGGAGCTGCTGAGCGCAGGGGGCCCGTCTCCGAGCGCAGGCTGCATCTCCATCGAAGAAAAGCCCGGAAGGTCCCCCCCACTTTTTTTTTTTTTTTTTTTACCATTCTGCATTTTTTCCTTTTTCTTTCAAGAAACTTATTTTGGGGAGGGGTTTGCTCTGGGCATTTACTTTGCCCAGGAGTTGGAAAGTGACCTCGACTCGTGATGGTTCTCCTGTCACTTTGGTGGATAGCAGCCGCTCTGGTAGAGGTGAGGACTTCAGCTGATGGGCAAGTAAGTGGAAAATAATCACAAGTAGAAACTCAAACCCAGCCTTTTCCCGAAAAGTTCCTCCCCTCGTTTCCCTCCTCTGTTTCCCCTCCTCCTCGTCCTCCTCTTCCTCCCCATGCTCCTCTTCCTCCTCCTCGTCCTCCTCTGCGTCCTCCTCCTCCTCCTCCTCGCCCTCCTCTTCCTTCTCGTCCTCCCCACCCCTCCTCCCACTCTCCCCTGTTATCTCCTTCGTTCAGGAGCGATGTGTGGAGGACTGGGCGCAGCGCGCGGGGTTTTTGGGGGTGGTAGGTTGGATGGCACCGGAGGTCTTGACTCCCACCCCGGGGGCCCAGGCGTGTCACACCTAAGGGCTTCACCCCTCTGCGACAGTCTTAACCATGCCTAGTGACAGTCTGCAGCCAGTTCGCATCCTCGCCGGGCCCTCTGGGTTCCCCTTTCCGGAGGGCGGTCTGGGCGCTTGAATGAAGTTCTGGACTCTGGGTCCGGGATCCCAGGGCCCTGGGGGCTGCGGCCGGAGTCGGGAGCGTGGGGCTTTCTCTCCTCTTAACTGACTCACGGTTTTTTCGGGCAGCCGGGGGCGGGGGTTTCAGGAAGCCCTCGGGCGGGACTGGGAGCGACCCGGTAGACACGTGTCCCGGGAGGACCGCGGCCCGGCTAGGGTTTGACAGTTGGGGAGGGGGGCTGGGACGTTTCCTGCCCTGCGTTTTCCTGGGCAGTGGCTGGAGGCGCCGACCGCCTCCTCCCCTCCCCCTCCGCACAACTCCTCCTCTTCTTGAAGCTAAGTTGAGTGCAGCTCTGTTTCTTTTCGGCCCTGCCCCCACCCTTGGGAGGCTCAAGGTGAAGCCCGATGCTCTCGGTTGAGTCCTCGGGAAGGCTCCCCTAGGCGAGCCGGTTGTAGTCAATCACATCCGCACTGGGCTGGTGGGACTTTGGGTACAGAATTTCTCTGTGAGTTTTTGCAGTTCCTCTGATCTGACTGGTTTGGCCATAGGGTGAAAAGTAGGAAATTGTCTGATTGATTCTTGACCTCAAATCGAATGAATCAGCCCCTCCTCCCTGCCCCCCTTTTAGGATTCATTTTGCCTGTTTGAAATTCAGAGACGTTCTTTTCCAATCCAGACCCAGTACGGGGTTTTTCAAAAGAGACTATTGATTGTTAGTATTTATTTTTTGGTGGCTTCATACATGCTAAGTCAAAATTAAAATGGGCAAACAACCCCCTTCCCCAAATTGTTACTGAATTGGCTCATGCTCCTGTCTGTCACAAGAACCTTCTGCTAACCGAGGTGCAGGCTCTAGGCTCTGATCCCAGTCTCCTGATTAGCCAGCTCCTGAAAAGCATGAATGGTAGGAATAAAACGGGCGCGGTGATAAGATGAAACCCAGTAACTGTTTCTTTTTCTTACTTTCCCCCCTCCTTTCCAGGCTGGTAATGAAGAAATGGTGCAAATAGGTAAGCCTTGTTCTCAGATGTCACTCTTATCTTAGTTGAAAGTAGGAAGAGAAGTAAGCTAAGCAAAAATATTGTTTCTGAAATGTTTCCCATTGGTGGCTAAAACACTCTTTTGTAGTCCAGAAACATTTCTATTCTTCTCTTCCTCTTTCTGGAGGAGGGCCCACTTGCTTCATGCTAAGTGATAGTGATGTAAAAATTTGCCTACAGTTGGACTTTTCAAGCATCAGTTTATGACTGCCTTTGTACAAGCCACTGATATGCACTTGTAACTGAAGATCACGGAGGTGAATAAAATCAAATTATCAATGTGTAATGTTAGGAGGAGTACATCTGATAGAACGGAAAGCAAGAATGCCACAAAGAAGGGAAAAATGAAGTACAGAGGATGAACATTTTTCTTTTAAAATTTTTCCTGCTTTGGGTAAATCCTCTGCTGCCTTCTTTTATTCCATATGCTTTAAAACACTTATCTACTAACATGAAAGATAGACCTTTTGCAGATGTTAGGCCTTTTTCTGATAACATCTAAAACTTCATTATTACCTAATGCTGTGGAGATTCTTGTTCCCATTTTATGGGTGAGGAGACTGAGGTCCAGAGAGTATAGGTGACTTGTAACAGGTCACTCACTGTAAAGTCCATGGCCTTTTTCGACGTTGTTTAGAATAATGTATTTGTTCTGAAAGCAGAGGTTGAAAGTTATCTGGCAATTAGCCAGGCTACATTTGAAGTCTCTTTATACACATTTTACTTGGATTACTTTAAAAGATAACTTTTCTTTTTGGCAGGGTATCAGTCTCTTAAATTCTATATTTGTCAAGTGATATTGTAAAGCCATCTTTTAGAAGAAAAGTTAAAAAAATTTTTTTTTATTATTGCTGCTGCAAACATAGTTACAAATCATAGCCATTTATTAAATGCCAGGTACAGTGTTAATTGCTTTATGTATGTTATCTTACCTGGTTCCCATAGCTACACTATGAAGTTGAGATACTGTTGTGCCTATTTTGGAGAATAAGGACATGAAGCTTGAGAGGTTGCACAGATCCCTGTTATCATGCATAGTAGAGGTCTAGGCTTGTTAACTCATGTGGGAAACCCAAGATCCAGGCCCAGAGGTGCACATATGTAGCATTCGGTATATCAGCATATGTTAACGTGTTCCTTCCTGCTCTGTGCTTTTCATTGTTGGACCTATTCTCCAAGCTAAGACCTCTATGGCAAGAGCAGAACGGCAAGGAGGAGAAAGACTGAGACCTGCGCTGCAAATATAGTATCTATGGAGAGATGTTTGCCATTTGTAGTTGAAAGCATTCAGCCGTTGGTTCATATCTTTTTAAAAGGATTATTTTGTAACCAACCCCCAGACAAGTAGGGAAAAGAAAGTGGTCTTATTTTTAATTACATAAGCATTTGATTACTTAAACACCCCAAATTTTAAATTACAAAGATGTAAGACTACTCATTCCACCAAACGAACATTCACAAAATAAAATATATTGCCTTGGTTAAATTGTCGGTAGAATGAGGATGCTCTCATGTAAGAGGCTCTGGATTGAACTTTGGTCCAATACTTCTGCTAATACAAAGGACTTTGGTAGCCCTTTTTCGAAGGGAAGAAACCAGTACAGGTGTGCTTGTATGTGGCAGGAGGGAGACAAGTCAGCAGTGTGGGAGAGAGAGGGGCAGGGCACTCTCAGGCTGTATTACTTGCCCCCATATTCCTCTATTTTCTAGGATTTCTTTATTTTATTATCACTTTTTTTTTTTTGTGTTGGAGTCTCACTCCATCGCCCAGACTGGAGTGCAGTGGCTGCTCCTGGCCACTGCAGCCTCGACCCGCTGGGCTCCGGCGATCCTTCCGCCTCAGCCTTCCAAGTAGCTTGAACTACGGGTGTGCGCTACCACGCCCAGCTAATTTTTGATTTATTGTAGAGATGAGGTCTTGCCAAGTTGCCCAGGCGGGTCTCGAACCCACAGGCTCAGGCAATCCACTCACCTCAGCCTCCCAAGGCATGGGATTACAGGCTGAACCACCGAGCCCGGCTTATTATCACTTTTATTTGCCACTTTCAAGTTGAATGAAGAGTTTAAAAGATAAAAAGATAGATTTTGGCTCACAAGTGAGTGTGGCCGTCATTTGGTTTTGAGATGTAGTCATTTGTAGACCTCTTAAGAAGGATTTTAAAATAACATATTTAAGAAAACCTTATGTCTAATAATGAATTTTACTCCTCTGTCCCCATGCGTAAAGGTACTAGTAACCTGGAGGCTTGGTAATTTCTTCCCCAATAACTGATTTAAAAGAGGTTTTATATAACTGCCTGGAGGTATGATTTGCTCACTGATAACATTAGGAAAGACTGGTAAGGTTTGTAGATTTTATTTATTTATTTATTTAATTTATATTGCTCTACAAATTGGCTAGACAAGATTTCGTGGCTCCAACAAATAATTTTCAAATAATTTAATGTCTTCGGAAGAGAGACACATACGTTAGTAATAATTTTTAAAATGACTAGAATGTAAAAAACACTTTCTGTAGAAATATAGCAGGCATGTGGGATAGTGCGTATGTTGTACACCTTGCTGATTCTTCACCCAGTGAATACTCCTGTGTAACCAGCACCTGGGTCAATGAGTAGAACATTACTAGTAACCTGTACCTCTGTCCTGCCACCTGCCTAGCACTGTCTCCTTATGAAAGACAATCACTCTCCTAACTTCTAACGGGATACGTTAATTTTGTCAAGTTTTTAGCGCTCTTAGTAAATAGGATCACGGAATATGTATTCTTTAGTGTTTAGCTTAGGGAGTCAATTTTAAAAAAATATATATGCTTTGACCCTGTAGACTAGGGAGGCTTTTATTTAGGTAGGGCGAGGGCAGTTTGTGATGGGGGCTACTTAGCATATGTATAGATATATCACCTATGTTGAGTCTCATATGGGAAATTGCTTCTTTCCTTTTCTCTTCAACCAGTGGAAAAATGCCTTCTTGGTATGTGGGAAAGTATGATTCACTCTAGAGAAAGTGGGAAAATAGGTTTTGAACTTTGACCTAGTTCTGTGCCTCTTTGTCAACCAGAGAGGAACTACCTGCCTACCTCCATACATAGATACCTATCTGTGCATGTTTGAATGTATTTGTGTATATACGTGCAAGTATGTTTTATAAGACCAGCGACATTTCTGTGGAGTCTCAGGGAGCTCTTCATTTCTGATTCAGAATATGGCCTTAGTAGAATGCCTAGGGTGATTGTGGGCAATTGGCTGACTGGTGCAACTGGGTAAGGAGGCTTAGGAAATAATCATAGGTCTGTAGAAATTGGAAAATATGAAAAAGAAATCTCTGTGTCGTTTTATAAGCCACCATGTTAGGATTTCCTGAATATCATTTGAACAAAAATTATTGTGAGGCTTTATGTTAAGCTATCTTCCCGCTCTGGCTTTCTCTTGCTATTGGGCATATTTATCCTTCTGTGCCCTGTTTCTGTTCCCCAGTTGCAAATTCCATAACATTTCATTCTTAAAGAAAAATTGCTAATCTTGTCCTCTCAGATATCTAGTTTACTGAGAGATAATTTTTCATCATTTTCAGGTATTTATTTGGTTTTCAGGGTTTAGTGTGGGTCACTTACCTAGCGGTTGGTGAGTAAGCATTGTCACTGGCATAGCCCTCAAAAGGGCAAAGACTTTGTCTTCATGGCAGCTGTATCTCCAGTATATAAAACAGTGCTTGATACCACATGGGTTCTCAAATATTTGTTATTCAATGAACAGATCTAGCAAGTAGGGTATTATCATTAAGAGTTACCTATGTTCTGAATTGCCAGGTTTAATTGGTGCCTAAGAAAATGATGATGGTGACAATGGCTATACAATTAATCATTCAGTGTTATTAAGGCCTCTTATGACACCTCTCTTCATCCCACACAGTGCAGGGATCTAGGCCTAGATTTTTGTATACTTTTCTTTGTGTGCTCAACAAACGTTTGGCAAATTGAATTGAATTCTGTGTGCAGGTTTGGAATGCCATCTAATTTTTTTAGTACAGTCTACTTGGGATCATTTGGCCTGTTGCTCATGAGAAATAAGATAAGCTAAGATTAAAATCTATCAATCCAGTTTGCCAGCAGCAGTACTAGAAAGTGTGGTGGAGGAGTTTTAAAGGGATCCTTTGTAGAATTTAGAAATGTAGCTACCCAAGCCATTATTCTTTTTTGTAACTGAAGATCATGGAGTTGGCCTTACTGACTTAGCTTTCACCCCTCCACTGGCCATGACTATGGTGAATGTTGAATACTCCAAGCTTCTTAGATGAATATTTTATTAAGTGCAGCATGTTTTCTATAACTAGGAATTCATGGTTGCTGTTTAGCTGAAACCTTTTTTCCCTGTACTTTCGCTGCTTTGCCTTGTCATTACAGCAAATAATCATAATATTTCTCAGAAATGTTAGAAACCCTCAAGGTCACCTTTGCTTCCAGGATGATGATCTCTAAGCATTCTTTGCATGTGAGTAGCCATCCCAGATTATCTTGGAAATCCATTAGGAACATTTCCAAATTGCCTGATAAAATCACGAGTGGTTTCAATATGAAGAGTTTGGTTATACTACTTGGAATGGATATATTGACAGTGAAGACTTAGATGACACTCTAATGCTTCCTCAGAGAGGATTGCTATTATGATAATTTGAGAACTCTTTCTTTAGTATTTCTGTAAAGGGACTAGCTTTTATTCCTAAACTATGCTACTTCTATTATTATGCGTTTTTGGATTTTTCTTTTTAATTAATCAGTTTTTCTTTGATTATTGATGTTTTACATGTCCCACTGTTACTACATATTTTTTTAATCAAGGGTTCTTTTTTCTTTTTCTTTCTTTTTTTTTTTTTTTTAGTTGGAGTCTCACTTTGTCACCCATACTGGAGTGCAGTGGTACACTCACAGCCACTGCAGCATCAACCTGCCGGGCTCAGGTGATCCTTCCACCTCAGCTTTCCAAGTAGCTGAAACTATAGGCATGCACCACCACGCCTGGCTAATCTTCTGATTTATTGTAGAGATGAGGTCTCGCCAAGTTGCCTAGGCTGGACTTGAACCCGTGGGCTCAGGCAGTCCTCTCACCTCGGCTTCCCAACATGCTGGGATTACAGGCATGAGCCACCATGCCCAGCCTTATTGCATATTTTAAAAAAAATATTTCCACACTCTCCAGATTTTTGACAATTATTCCAAGTAACAAATTACTATTATAATTTAGCATATTCTTATTGTCTTCTTTCAGTAGACATACTGTGTGTTTTTTAAAAAAACATTTTTACTTTGTCTAATACTTTAGTAGGATTTTTGCATACCATTATAACCCCCTTGTGAACATCATTTTTAATCCCGTCATGCAAATAAACTCTAGTTTATGGAATCATTTTCCTAATGGTATCTTTTCTTCATGGTGGTTTCCACACGGTGTTATATGTAGATTATTGCCTGTATTTAAAATGACTACTTTAGGAGAAAGCCCTAGAAGTTGGTTACTAAGTAAAAACAAGTCAACATGATACACTTTGACAAATGGCTTTTGAAAAAGTTTGCATGATCTGAATTCCTACCAATAACATAGAAAAGTATTGATTTTTAAAACTTTAATCTAGAATTAATTTTGGCTTTATTCTTATTGATATTTGAATATAGCTTTTACTTTTTATTTTTTATTTTTATTTTTTGACTTGGAGTCTCACTCTGTCGCCCAGACTGGAGTGCAGTGGCCGCTGCCGGCCACCGCAGCCTCGACCTGCTGGGCTCCGGCGATCCTTCCGCCTCAGCCTTCCAAGTAGCTGGAACTACAGGCACGCGCTACCACACCTGGCTAATTTTTGATTATTGTAGAGATGAGGTTTCGCCAAGTTGCCCAGGCGGGCCTCGAACCCGCGGGTTCAGGCAATCCACTCACCTCAGCCTCCCAAGGCACGGGATTACAGGCTGAGCCACCGAGCCCGGTGTAAACAAAATTATTATCACTTCAATTTATAATTGTATTTGCAAATACACATTTTTTTTCTTTTTCTTTTTTTTTTTTTTTTAGTTGGAGTCTCACTCTGTGGCCCAGACTGGAGTGCAGTGTCCGCTCCTGGCCACTGCAGCCTCAACCTGCTGGGCTCCGGCGATCTTTCCGCCTCAGGCTTCCAAAGGTAGAAAGATATTATAAAAGAAGGACCAGTCCGCCAAAGCCTCTATTGTGGGGAGAAAATAGAATCTCATATCTGTTTATTTCCTTCTCCATTCCAGGCCTGAAAGATCCATTTGTGTCTTAGTAAAGCCTTGGAGTAGAGATGAGAGAAACGTTTTACACCAAAACCCAAACATAGTGCACAAAGCTGTGCTACTTTGGAACACATGCTAGAACACCAAGGTACAAAAGATAAACTTCAGGTCTCTCACAAACATGAGGCTTTGGTGCACAAGAACTTCAGTTTGTGCTGCTTTACTCAGACACAAAGGGCAAATGGTAATCTCTTTACATGGAAGAAAACAAAAAGGTATACCAGTACTAGGGTTTCCTATGCTTAAGGCTAGAATAAATATGTTCTAAGGCTCTTTTCTTTATTAGATGAGATGGAGTGGGGAGGTTGAGGGCAGAGAAGATTCTTGCTGAGAATGCGGACCTGGATGATGCATTTCTTAATTAAGAGAACTCCAGAATATGTGCTTGGATAGCTTTGAGTAGTGGGAGTAAGTAGTGAACTGTGATACTATCTTTCTAAGCAAGTCACAAATAGGCTAGATTGTGAAAGAAGAAAAAGGTTTTATCAGAAAAGACTCTGATAATATGGCCATGAACCAAGTACTGAGGACTTCACCAGGAAGAAATTTTAGATATGCCTTAATTTTAAAAAATGTATTTAAAATTTTTGTATTCATTATGCTCTGATTTAACTTCCTAATAAGAACCCATCTAGTAGTAAAGGTGTGTTGAACACTATAGTTCCTTTGTTATACTCTTGGTGAATAATCAAAACGTTGTTTTCAGTATGGGATAAGGTAGTGTGAGGAAAAGGAGAATAAAGAAGAAGGACGCAGAAGCAAGCAAGGAGAACTGGAGCTGCTTCCTCAAAATACCTATGTGGCCGAAAACATTTTAAGGTGATCCCCTATGGATAAAATGAGATACCACTGTGGTAATCATATGACATGGCAAAGTAATCTTGTCAATGTAAAAAAGGTTATTAATCAATTGACCATAAGAGAGTCTCAGAGTTGGCCTAATGTAATCACATGAGCCTTTTGAAAGAAGAGCATTTCTTCCAGCTGGCAGCAGAAGTCAGAGATATTAGAACTTTAAGAGGGATTTGAGATGGGCTCGGTGGCTCAGCCTGTAATCCCAGCGCTTTGGGAGGCTGAGGTGAGTGGATTGCCTGAGCCTGCAGGTTCGAGACCTGCCTGGGCAACTTGGCGAGACCTCATCTCTACAATAAATCAAAAAAATCAGTCGGGCGTGGTAGCACGCGCCTGTAATTCTGGCTACTCGGAAGGCTGAGGCAAAAGGATCGCCGGAGCCCAGCAGGTCAAGCGCCGGAGCCCAGCAGGTCAAGCGGCCACTGCATTCCAGTCTGGGAAACTTAGTGAGACTCCAACTCAAAAAAAAAAAAAAAAAGAAAAAAGAAAAAAGAAATAACAGGGATTTGACATGAGGTAGGTTCATTGCAGAGCTGAAGGTGAAACAGGTAGAAGGACATAAAAGCAGATATTAGACCTTTAGCTGGCAATAAGCAAGTAGACTGGAATCTCAGTCCTGCAACCTACAGGAACTAAATTCTGTAAACAGCTTGAAAGTGTTGGAAGTGAATTTCTTCCCAGACCTTCTAAGTAAAAGCCTCATCTGGACAACACTTTTATTTTAGTCTTATGAAATCCTTAACCAAGAATCCTTAACCAAGAGCCCACACTTCTGACCTACATGTTTTGACTAACAAATAGGTGTGGCTTTAAGAAGCTAAGGTTGTGGAAGTTAAGAAGCAGTAGAAAACGAATATGCCTTGGCAGACTGGGATGAGAAAATGACAACTCCCTTTAATATGTGTCACAGTCACTTGATTATGAAGGGTGCCCCCCAAAACACAGAATTATATTTTGGAGGGTGGGTCTCTTATAGTACACTCAGAATTGGTTCCTCTGGATCAAATGGTCAGCCAAAGTTTTTATTTGGAAGTTTTGAGAAGGTTGCATCACAGTTTGCTGAAGAAAACTCCCGATTTGTGACAAACAGGTGACACGCTCTTCCACCATGACAACACATCTGCCCACATCATGATGAGTGTTCAGCAGTTTTTCACTAATCACAGCATGACCCCCATGCTCCACCCTCCCTATTCACCTGTTGTCACCTCAAGGACATTTTTTTATGCCAATGTGTAAGAGGTAAAACAAAAAACAGCTGAAGCACTAAAAGGCATAAAAATTGTCAGGCTCAAAAACTGTTTTGAGCAGTGGAAAAAGCATCTCGACAGGTGTATTGCATCAAACAGAGAGTACTTTGAAGGTGACTGAAGTTTAAACATGTAAGAATAAATATACAATTAATAATTACATTCTAGGTTTTTTTTTTAGAGCCACCCTCGTATTGCTCTTAAAAGGTTGACCCAAGAAACCCGGAGGATGTGAGATCATCCAGGCGTGAGACAACAAACTACGGTGTTTTTAGGTCAACACTTTTTAAATATTTTGATGAGTTGATCAAGAAATACCAAAATGCTATGTTTGCCAGTGTGGCAGCCATGGGAATGTGTCTCTCAACTATCAACCACAGAGAGTGTAATTAACCTAAGACCTCATTTGCTGCTCTTTGAAATCAACCACTGCTTTTGTACCAAGGCGTTTCCTTTCAACGGGCTGCTCCTTGCCAGTCATTGAGTGCAGTTTGGTTACTGAGGCACACCCGTTCCTCAGCAGTCTGGGATGGCTGACTTTAACTTTGAAGAGTCCATGACAGTTTTGTTGAAGCTTCCTTAAACTCTCTAGCAGTCTGGGTGCTTTCATTCAATCTCTCTTTCCTTCCCAGTGGTCAGACTTGCATTATGCCTGTTTTCCCAGTCTTTTCTGGCTCCCTCTCCATCCTGTTCCCACACGCAGGCATCTCTACTAATAAAACCGCTGCAAGCTTAATCTTGTCTTTGTCTTTTGGGGGACCTGGACTAACACAGATGAATTACCTTTCCTCTTTTCCTCCTGGTTTCAATATCAGCATAAGATAAAAGCTGATGACTCAAATATGACATCACTAACTGGAGGTTTGAGCCTGAGGACTAATGCAAATTCTTGCAAGCTGGGCAGTACCTCATGAAGCACCACTTTACCTCAGCTGAATTGTACGCATGTTGCCCTGATTGACCAAGTACCAGAGGATCCTGTCAATCCAAACTTTAGTTTCAGATTCCACCAGAACAAGGGGACGACAGGTTGAGTCAAAGCATCTCCACCAATGCCAGAAGAGAAGGCATCATAGAGAAGAACTACAAGTAAGTGTTTGCTTTCCTGCCTAGATTCCAGTTGACAGTAATTCCAGTCTAGATGTCAAATGGGTCAAAAAGCATCCAAGGGGAGGGAGGATGACCAAGTAACTTTTTGACTGCACTACCTCAGCTACTAGTCTGGTTGCATGGAAAGAATAAATAAATTATAACCAGAAGAGCATTTGTTTTTATTTTCTTTCAAACATTCACCCATAGAAAATGTGGGATAACTAGCAACAAATCTGTTGAGATTACTCCTTACTACGGAAGAAGACAGTGGAAAGAGGAGATTGAAAAGCCTTGAACTCTTGCTTTTGGGAGTTGACTTGTAGCTTGAGGTGTCCAAATGCAATAGCAGTCTCAGCAGTGGAGATTTTTGGTGATGACATCAGAAGACAGGACTCTTACGCAGAAACTCAGTTTTCTCCCTCTGACCAATAGCAGTGTGTAAGTGGTGATATATTTGCATGAAACTTAGCAAGCTGTGGAGATGTCAGGAAGATACCTGCTTACCCCAGGGTACTTGAGTGGGGGGTGGGGGAGTTGGCAAATATCAGAGGACAGCATACATTGGATACATATAATGCATCCTAGGATCACCTCAACCATATTGGATGACAATTTAAAGAAACTTAATGTCCTGCAGTAACAGACAGGGGTTAAAACCAGGGATGTACAAGTTACAAATACATTGAATAGTCTTTGGTAGGCATCAATGTATTTATTTGCTCATAAATACATTTGAATTTTATGAATCTCACCCTTGAAAACAGACTCAGAAAATACACTTTCAAGTATTTACTCTTTTCTCTAGACTTGGCTGGAACTCAGTCATTCTCTCTAAGATGTTAATTTCCATATTTTCCAATAAATGCATAAACATTAATAAATGATATGGCAGCTGTTTTTATTTTATGAGTTGCAAGTACACTTTAATTCAAATATTTCTAAATAGAAAATATTTTGAAAGATGAGCTGTATAACTAAAATCTATAATCAGCTCTTTAAAAGGACACACTATGATAAACTATTATAGTGTTTGGGCTGCTATTAAAAATGCCCTAAACTGGATGCCTTATAAACAACAGAAACTTGTTTTTCACAGCTCTGGAGGCTGGGAAGTCCAAGATCAAGGTAGCAGTAGGTTAGATATCTGATGACAGCAAGCTTCCTTACAGATAGCCATCTTCTCATTGTAACTTCACACAGTGAAAGAGGCAAGGGAGCTCCCTAGGACCTCTTTTATGAGGGCACTAATCCCATTCATGAGGGTTCCTAGTCACCTCTCAAAGGCCCTTCCTTGTAATATCATCACATGGACATGAGAGAGCTTGCCTGTCTCTAATTCTCTCTCTCTCTCTCTCTCTATCCTCCCCTCCTCCTCCTCTCCGTTCCTCTCCCCTCTTCTTCTTTCCTCTCCTCTCCACCAGGATACAAGAAGACAGCTGTCTGCAAACCAGGAAGTAGGGTCTTACTAGACACTGGATCTACTGGCACCTTGATCTTGGACTTTCCAGCCTCTAGAACTGTGAAAAAAATTTTTTTTGTCATTTAAGTCACCTAATTTTGGTGTATTTGTTATTGCAGCACCACTGACTAAGACAATCCTATAATTCACTTCTGAAAATTGTTGGCCTTAATAGTATAGGTTTGCCATAAAAATGTCTTATAACTTAAAGCAATAAATATGATTGAAATGTAGTTATTATTTTAAAAAAGTTAAACTTTGTGTCAACCAGTGTCTATGAATTAAAATTGTATTTCTCTTTAGGGCTATTTTTTATGCTACAGGTGGAAAGCTTGTAAAGTATAAATCATTAAGAGATTTATTCAAAATGTGCTTTTGATAGGAGACCTGTGCAACCTTGAGGCTCAAGCTAGAAGACATCTCACCTTCAAGAAACTCTTCTGCATATTATCCATCTGGGCCCACTGAAAGGATGAACATTATTTGGACAGCAACAGTTCACTATCAAAGATTGTTTTATAGTATGTATGTCCTTACCAAGGTATATTTTAAATAATACATGAAAGCACCATCATAACAATTGGAAAAATAAACTGATTTTGAGGCCAGGTCCAGTCTACAAATAGAGACCTTCAGACAAACCATTAAACCCCATTTACCATTTACTGCTACAACTGTTCACTCTCAAAAGGAGTCAACACAGGAAAGGCAAAAAGAGCACCGGCTTTGTCATTCAGTCCAAATCACAGCTTTACCTTTCTGCCTCATGTCACCTTCTGTAGTTCAGTGCTGTTGTGCCTCACTTTGAAAAGTAAAGAGATTGTGAATGCGAAAATGTAAATTGTAAATGTGGAATTAACGGTAACTAGGTAATACTATTATTTTCAATGCTCTTCAGCCAGCTCCTCAGTCAATTCTTAATTCATAGCAATGGGGTTATTTTGTGGCATCAGAAATGATGGGCAGTTAAGAAAAACCCAAGGAACTAAAATGAATGGTCTCTAGACACTATTTTTATCCAAGCTTTAAAAAAATATCTGACTCTTTTGTGTTTTACTTCCTTTTGCTCTCCTTTCCATTCTTGGAGACACCAAAGCACAATCAAACCACCAAACAAAAACAATTAAGAAACTGGGATGATGTGAAGAGAGAAAACGCAGTATACATAAAACATAAATTGATGATTGACACTGTATACTTGAGAGCTGGCTACACTCATGTGATTCAGAGGTGCCAGAAAGCTAAAGAGGGTCCTCTGACCAAAGGAAGTTCTATTCATTTTAAGAATTATTAGGGGGAGCCAGGGTGATAATTAAACTGAATAATCTTCCTCCCGTGTTGGGCATGTGTAGAATTGTTTCACTGTAAGACGGTAAATTTATTTTATGAGTTTCAATTTTGGGTGTGCAGATTTGCCATATTGAATAGAAAGGACCAAGTTTTATCCATCCGTTTTAGGGAAAAATTGTTAAAAAGTTAAAACTCTTTTTTCTCTCACATCTTTCTTATTTATTTATTTATTTATTTATTTATTTTAAAGATGTGGGGTACAATTGAGGGTTAGGTATACAAATGTTCATTATGCAGATACCCTTGTTGATGTGGTGTACCCCTCCCTCCCCTGGCAGTTTCCCTCAACTACCAATCCCACCCCACTCCCAGCAGTTTCCCACTACTGCCAATCCCTTTCTTATAGTATTATGATAATTGTTCAAGGTCCGCTGATGAGTGAAAACATATGGGACTCTGTTCTTTGTTTCTGTGATAGATCACTGAGTATGACAGACTCCAAATCCATCAAAGTTGCTGCAAAGTCCATATGTTTGTCCTTGTTTATGGCTGCATAATATTTCAATGTGTATGTGTACCGTATTTTTTATGTTCCTTTTTATTGTAAAGATGTGGGGTACAACTCAGGGTTAGGCATACAAATGTTGATTATGAAGGTACCCTTTTTGTTGAGGGTTAGGTATACAAATGTTCATTATGCAGATACCCTTGTTGATGTGGTGTACCCTTCCCTCCCCTAGCAGTTTCCCTCAACTGCCAGTCCCACCCCTCCTCCCCTGGCAGTTTCTTTCTTAAGCATGAAAAACATCTACTTGAAACTGAATGTGTTTGTGTTTTGCAATAGAGTTTTTATAAAGAGTTCTTTGTCCTACCTTTCAGGTATTTCTAAATGTTTTTTATTTACTATTTGAGTAATTCTGGGAACTACTTACCTGAGGTGCATGGCATTGATAAGTTTTTATAAAGCAGCATGATTTTCAGGGAGATAGTGAAGATTTTGTAATTTTCTGAGAAATCTCTGCTGTCAGAGTAGGGGTGGATAGCTGCCTTGCTCTATTTGATACTCCTAAAATGACCTGCCTATTGCAATGTAATGGCAAGTACTCAAAAAGATATGTAGAAATAGGAAGGAAAATGTTTGAGCTCACAGATTTTGTGTGAAAATGATGCCCAGGAAAAAGTAATGGGAGGGATGATTATGTGTTGCCCACAAGACGCTGTTTCTGATCCAAGCTCATCATGAACAGCCATAAATCTAAGCTCAGAACAGGGACTCTCTTTGCATATGGGCTTTCTCCCTCTGAACCATAGGAGGCTTTGTGTTTTTCAATAACACCAAACAAAGATGAAGTATTTTTCTTAAAAGGAGAGTCTAGCAAATCACTACCAATCAGTAGCAATTGGAACTTGCAATAAATGATGAAAACTTATGTTATAATGTTTGGGTGATTTTTGTAGCATAAACATAGTTCTACATGTTCTTTTATTTGGTTACATACAGATTTAAAAATAGATTTGAGGTTAGTCTGCAGTTAGGAGTTAATTTCTAAATAAATAGTGGTAGATCTAATAGATCTTTTTCCCACAGTTTTTTTAAAAGATGTGTTCCAGCTACCATGCAGATTAATATTGCTATTGCTGAGGTTCAATTTTCCAACCTTCTAGGGGTAGAACCATGCATGCACTGATTTATCTATGTCCTTCTGCTCTACTTGGTCTCTCTGGACTTCCAAAGTTCATGAAAGCCATTTGGGATTGATGGCACTGCCAAAAAACCAATAGGCTGTCAATTATAAAAGAGTGACTGATCAATCTCTCTTACCTTTGATAGTACAGACTCCACTGAAAAGAGAGCTAGTAACATATTTATTTTAAAAAATATTTTTGTAGAGATGGGTTCTCACTGTGTTGCTCAGGCTGGTTTCAAACTCAGTCTCAAGTGATCCTCCTGCCTCAGCCACCCAAAGCATGGAATAGCAGGCATGAGCTTCCACGCCTGTTATGTACCACATTTCTTGAGGCAGCAAATGCTTTCTACATTATGAGGACATGGACTTGACATGAGAGGGCTGGTATATATACAAAACTTCTTATGTTATCCATTTTGCCTACTTCACAGTATTAGTTTAATTAAGTAATTCCTAATATGGTATTAACTACCTAATAGAGAATAATGTGTATTTAGTACTTGTTAGCACTGAAGAGCATTTGTAGAATAACTCAGTGCCACTTATGTGCACAAGGCAGCTAGTTCAGTATTGTAAATAGAAGGCAGCTAAAGTCACATCTTATTGTAAAATATCTTTCTCCTTTGGAACTAACGTAACATGCAAATTTCTTATGTTATCCATTTTGCCTATTTCATAGTATTAATGTGTGTCTGTCTATGTTTTGATGGTGGGGTGTAATATTGCATTATAACATTAAGTCTCTTGTTAAAAGACAAATATTATACAAAGAGGTAGCATTCTGCCTATGACATTTGTAGTAATAAGACACAGAGTGGTTTTGTTGGTTTTTTTTAAGCTAGATGAAAGATAAAAATAATGTGGAGCAATACTGGCATTTCTTCACAGTCCAAGAACGTCATAAACTCAGCATGCCTGGAAGTAAAATCATGTACTCCTCCACCAAACATGATTGCCTTCGTTAGGTCCCACTGCCTTCCCAGTAACTTATGATAAAAACCTCAGGGTTGTCTCTGATTCCTCCTTCTTCCCTCCTTCCATGACATTTGTTGACTGGTTCTGACATTCCACTTTCACTTTTACTACCCCTCCTTGAACCCTATTCCTGGGTTCAGGGCTTAATACCCATGTAGACGTTGCATTAACCTACTCATGAAGCTATTCACGTCCAAATTAATTAATTTGCTTATCTGTTGTCTCCTCTATTAATTGTGAATTGACTCCATGGTAGAAACCAAGTTTTTGTCATATTTATACACTGAATCTGCAATATCTGACAAAGTTCATTACTTAGCATTTGTATATACTAGAGGGGATGCTCAAACACCTAGAATTTATTTATAAAAAACTGTGTATTTATTCTTACATGTTTGGACTTCAGTCACCTTCAGAGTACTCTCTATTTGATGCGACACAACTATCGAGATGCATTTTCCATTGCTCAGAACAGTTTTTGAAGTCATCAATATTGACACACTTTAGTGCGTCTGACGTTTTTTGTTTCACCTCTTCCACATAATCAACATGTTTCCCTTGAGTACTTTTTTTATCTGAAAAAGAAACAAGATCCAGTGAATAGGGAATGTGGGGTATGAGGGTCATGCCGTTTTTGGTCAAACCTGCCAAACATTCAGCATGGTGTGGGCAGATGCACTTGTAAATCATCCATCATGAAATGGGCAAAGCATGTTGAAAGGATCTCCAAAAATAATTAACTGAAGCCAAACACAACCTCTCACAACAATGCTAGCTGGTACACTGATACCCATAGGTTCCTAGAACACTTACCTAGCAGGAGAAGCCTGTACTATGGGGGACCTGCACTCCAAAAATAATTTTAGGTTTCTTTGGGGGTTCCCCCTCATATGTTTGTGTTTATGTATATTTCTGTGCATGTATGTGTGTATCTTTCAATAAAATCTAGCATCATGTAAATAGAGTCAAGCTGTAAGTCCAGCTGAGTCAGATGACAGCATTAATGATAATAAATACTATTTTTGGATGCCTAATGGTGACAGATCAGCCCATAGTTTGTAAGATCAGTCCATCAAACTTCAGAGGCAGATGTTACAATTCATTTTATAGAAAACTAAATAAAGATACAAAGTGATTGTCTAGATCCATCTGACTCTAGAAGTTTTGTGTATGTAAAGACAAGTGCTGTGCTAAGGAGAAGGTGCTATAAACAAAAAATAGAAAAAATATTGATGATACGCTTTGCCTGCCTTAAGTTTTGCTCAGACTCCCAAACTGTCCACTAGACTCCTTCAGGTACATGATGATAACTCTTTTTGTATCATGAGATTATAGTTTGATGAGCAATGAAAGAGAATACAGCATAGGTTGCCACTCATACATTTGAAGTTACGTTCAGACTGTAGAGCTTTCATCTTAAGTTTGGACATTCATGAGCCTATGTGTGTGTGTTACTATTTGAAACCCCAATATTTACATTCCTTCAAGTCTCCTGACAAGTCTCTTGATGGAGAAATCAGAACTATACTTAAAAGGATACCTACAACTTAATGTAAATTGTCTATTGCATTTTGAGAATGCTGCAAATCCATTTTACCCTTGACTTGATCTGCTAAGCTTGTGCTTAAAGTCAGTTACACAATTAGATTCTAACGTATTGAACATAGCTTCCCTGTATATCAAATGTGGTAAATATTGAGTTATAATTTGGGATTTTCTCAAATTGGGAATGTCTTTAATAATCAAATAATAACCCTTCTTTTTTTTTTTTTTTAGAAAGCAAGATTTTGTGAGAGGACAGAAAACCTCCCACAGTGGGAAGGGACCCGAAGGGGTTGCCCAGAGTCAAATAATAATCTTTCATGTACAACATATGCCTGAAGAGGATTAGATACATCTTTTGGAGAAGTATGATGCCTGAGTTTCACTTGCTATGTTGAGATATATTTTGAAAATAGAGTTTAAGTCAATAGACTGTTGTGCATTGTTGTTTTTTGTTTGTTTGTTTGTTCTTTTATTTTTTTGGCTAACAAGAAAAATACTCTAAGTCAATCAATTTGACAACGATTCTTATATGAATTACCCCATTGTTGCAGAAGGGTTTGAAATCATTCAACCAATAACTTCAACCAATAACCCTTAAGTGTTTTCCGTATGTCAAGAACTGTGTTTTATGTTTTTATCTTATTTATTCTCAAACAACACTGTGAGTTGGGTACTATTATTTCTACTTTACAAATAAGGATGCTGAGACCCGGAAACCGTAAGGGACCTGCCAGATCAGGAGTTTGGTAATGATATGAATTCTAACTTGTGGTTTTGAGAACACAACAGAATTACATAAATTGTTTTCCCAAGTCTTAAAGTCTATGAGCCATTACATACATTATTTTAGCAATTCTTTTGGTCTCTGAAGTGTAAAGACCATGATATCCAGGACACCTTGGGAACTAAGTTAAGCCAGATACCTAGCCAGTTAAATAGACCAGAGATTTGAATGCACGTAGCGTTGTAAGTAAAGATTCATAAAACTTTAAAGAAATACAGAATATGTTTAAAATGCTTCCTTAATCAATGATTAACACTAAAGCCTATTTTCCAATCATATGAAAGAAAACTTCTAACTATATAGCTCCCACTGATAAACAGCTCAGGCTTTAGAGCCAGAAGCTTAGGAGATTATCTTGCCTTTAATAAATTTCAGTTTTGTGATCTCATGCAAATTTCTTAACATCTTTGTGCCTCAGTTTCCTCTTGTGTGGTATGGAGATAATAACGGGCCTTATGAACTGTTGAAAATAAACTGGATGTTCACTGAGAACTATTGTTATAATTATTATCATTCCTTTAAAACACTGAAAAGATAAATTAGAAGATAAACTCTTTCCAATTGTTATTATTATATTCCAATATATGTGATTGCAACTGAAGAATAAATAATATGTAATGCACTACTTTTCCCATGTAATTCACATTGCCTAGAAGATAGAATTATTCTCTTAATTTTGGTTTCTTAGAATAAAACATGGAGAAGTCAATATCAGGCATTCTTCTTATCTAAGAAATATTCTATAAACTAGTTGAGAAGTCAACAGTTTCCTAAAACTTATATAGCACTTTTAAATTTCTTAATGTCTTATTATATATTTTCCTTTATATTTACAGCAACGCTGTGATGTCAAGATGTTAAATATTATCACCCTTATTTACCAAAGTAGAATGTGGTTTTAAAAGTAAAGTTTTAGTAAACCAACACATATGTAAAACTAAAGTGTCCTATTGGTCTATCTCAGTGAAACATTTTTCCAAATGAGGAAAAGATAACATCAGAGGAAATGACTAAATCACTTTCAACAATATTGTGATTTTCTCTTTAGTGGTAAAAGTTTCTAGAAGCTTCTCAAGCAAATACAAAGTTAATGGCAGAAATTATAACTCTATTTATTAACTCTAGATAAGTTTCTTTCTCCTCAAAATAATTATTCTAATTTCCCCTCTTACTAAAAGGAGAAATTAAGCCTATCAAGACATTCTATAATGCATTTTCAAAAGAAATGACATTGTGGAGTTTCTTACTTGCTTATTTTATCTTTATTTTATGATGAGTATCAAAATAAAAAGTTGAAATAGTTTAGAGTAAAATAGCTTTAGAAGATTGCTTCTTTAACAAATGGCTACATTCTCTTGCAGAGCCTAGATGTTGTAAGTCAGTCAATGTGTGTAGCATCAATGAATATAAACAAACATACAACCAATCATGACCAAAAATAAAACAAAACAAACAAACCGCAAGTGCTCCCAGTTCTATTGAGGCTGAGGGATGCCATTATAATCTTACCAGTGCAACATAAGTAGAAGACTCTGGCTGGAGTTTAACAAGAAACTTCTCGAAAGAGACCCAACTTGTGTCCTTTGAGTCTCTTTCTGTCTACCTAAAATGCCGTCATGATGACTACAGGTACAACAGAAATGAGGTAAGTGTTGAAAAAATCTGAGTCTATAGTTAGGATACTATTGAGCCACTGTACCAGCCTTGGATTTCCAGCCACTTGATTTCTCATTGTAAGATGAATGAATGAATGGCTTAGTGAATGAGTGACAGAATGAATGAATTCCAATTTTATTAAAGCCATTATTTGGGGGGATTTCTATCCTATAAGGCCATACCAATTATTAAGTCAAGCAACATTCACCAAAAAAATGACAATGCATGAGCTCAACAAGCAGTAACTTGGAGTCAGTGAGGCTAGCCCCTCCTCATGTATCCAACTTCTCAGCAAAGAAAATAGGAATCACGCCCTGTGAGAAGGGGGAAAACACTTCACTGATGAAAACTAAGGCAAGTTATATATATATATATTATATATAATATATATATATTCACGATTACTAGTATTTCACTTGTTCCATATTTCAGTACACTAAAAACAATATCATTGTAGGCCTGAAAATTAAAATAATATCACAAGGCCTGATTTGCTTTTGTTTTTGTTTTCTATCCTCTCAGTTCCTTTTACAACTGACTACACTTCCATTTGAAATGAATGAAGTGGAGCTAAAAGTCTGACATAATCTACCGAGTCTGTAAAAGAAATATAGTCCATAGACATGACTAGCCACTCACTGTACATCACACAAAGGTGATAGTGAAGTGTCTTTTTCAAGGAAGCCAAGATTCCCTTTAATACTGTGTCCAAGTCATGTTCCATGGTAGCAAGTGGAGTGAACTAATTCTTGGAAATCTAACCACACAGGCCCTAACAGGTGTTCTCAGACTGTCAGCCAGCCAGATTCTATCCTTGATCTGTGGGCAACCCCCAAAGACATTCATAAACTTGGTTTCCTATTTTAAAAAACACTTTTAAAAACATGTGTCTTCTGTTCTTTACAAACCTATCTCTATGGCAACTATTCAGATTAAGATATAATAATATTTGTTATTGTTGATTTAAGTAGATTAAGGTAGGAAAATGGTCCAAAAGATCGTTTTCATTGAAATATTTTATAGAAACAATGTATAGAAACAACGCTTGTGAAACTCAGCCTTGGAGCCTGGATTCACATGTAATGTTTGGTTAGAACAAAAGTGATGGGGATTGTGGACAGTGACGACTACTAGGAGTCTCTGGCCCTGACATCTCTCAGTGCAACTCTTATTCAGTATGCTGTGCTAGAAACCATTCTCTAGACAGGGGAGATATGCTATTTGCCTAGGAAAGAGGACAATTTCAAAAGGTTCCTCAATTTATCATGGTAAACTATGAATATTTTCTTGTCTCTTTTGAAATCTTATTTTAAGCCAGGCTCGGTGGCTCAGTCTGTAATCCCGTGCCTTTGGGAGGGTGAGGTGAGTGGATTGCCTGAGCCCGCGGGTACGAGACCCACCTGGGCAACTTGGCGAGACCTCATCTCTACAATAAATAAAAAATTAGCCAGGCGTGGTAGCGCGCGCCTGTAGTTCCAGCTACTTGGAAGGCTGAGGCGGAAGGATCGCCGGAGCCCAGCAGGTCGAGGCTGCGGTGGCCGGGAGCGGCCACTGCACTCCAGTCTGGGCAACAGTGAGACTCCAACTAAAAAAAAAAAAGAAATCT
>CAUYQG010025422.1:0-12606 GCA_963574415.1 Tarsius wallacei
ATATTATTAGGTAGATAAAAATAATATGTCTGATGCATTTAATTACTTAACAATTAGTCTTACCTGAAAGATTTAGAAATATCCCCCAATTAATAACATAAAAATCCAATGAATAAAAATAAGATAAATAAGTCAGATGTGTTTAAAAATACAATTATCTATTTATGTGTGTCTCTACATCTCCCCAAAAATAGCTTTATGTTTTTAATAATACTAATAAAACATATACAAAGTATTTATATTTCTATGTTGAAACAAACCAGGGTATAAAGATAAATTAAAACTCATCAACAATTTCTTTGCTCAGCAATAATCACAAACACAGACAATATATAATTTTTCAAAAGTCAGTACATGGTTTTTAAAAGCGACAAATCTTAAGAATAACAAAAAAAATTCCACAGCCTATAACTATAATTTATCATTTTAATTAAAACGAATTGATATTTTGCAAACATCTTTTCTTTGTTCCTCAAATACAGAAATGATTTCTACATCAGTCCAACTTTACCCTTGGACCCATAATGAATTCCTTTATGGTGTCCAACTCCTCGGACTGTCATCCGCATTGGTATGGAAGATGAAAAGCCTGATCTTAAAGCATTTAACAGCCCAGCACAGCTAGTCTCCTTTGATAAGTGAGCATCACTCATTTTAGTGCCTCTCAGCATCACTTATCCTTAATCCTTGGACAAAAGCCTGAATACCTGCCATTCTCATCCACACGCAATTTCCAGAGATGATAGGCAACACAGTCTAGGTCCAGTCCAGCTTCTCCCGATAGGAATTACATGATCAATAAATTTTGTATTATGATGCCTGTATAGGCTGACTGTAGATAGATGTCTACTTTTGCATTTTGGTGAAAAACAATCTGCCCCCTAAAATTCTCTTCTTTGTACAGTTTCCCCAACGCATATTTAGAGTTTTGAGGCTTTGGAGATTTTAGCAGAAAAGGACACTCATTCATTGTTGCCCCTCCATTTTCCTTCTTTCAATGAAAGCAAAAGAATATCATGGACCACTAGAGTCCCTCATTAATCAGAAAAATTCAGCCAGATTTTCTCATTAAGAGAGAAGCAAAATGTAATTACATCACTAAAGAAACAGAAGTATGTTACTCCAGAGACAGTAGAAATGTTGAGCTAAGACTGTCCTTGGTTCGTAGATGGCATGAAATGTTCTAAGAAACGTACCCCTTAGCAGAAAGGCAGAGAAGATCAGCAGAGTCGATCAAGAGGAAGGTTTGTTGAAGGGCATGCCCACAGGGTTGTGTTTTAAGACACGAGAGCGGGGAACAATTTCAGTCCTCTAAACACACTTGAAGTGTGACTAAAAATCAAGTTGACTGAAGGGAATTTCTGCGCGTTCTGTACCTTTTGCTCAGAAAACGGTTTCCCCGCCTCCTCCAGACCATGGCTGTCTTTAAAATACTGCTGGAATTCTTTCTTTCTTTCTTTTTTGGGTTTGGTTTTGTAGGTTTCGTTTTTTTCGCACGTCAGTTATTTGGCTTCAGACACGTTTAACATTATAACAAACTCTTAGCACTCATGCATGTGTGTGTGTGTGTGTGTGTGTGTGATTAATGAGCACGTTTAAATCTCTTTTTTGCTTAGCTGCTTGTAGTGTTTATTAATTTCATTTATTTCTAAATATTTTTAGAAATAAATGAAATTAATATTTAATATTTAATCACCAACTAACTCCCAAAAGAGGGGCTCTGACTTTCCCTATGTACCCCATCAATACAACTTTAAGAAAAGTGTATTGTGACCATAATTTCTGAACCAAAATTCAGGATAGAAGGCCTGAAAAAAATTTTTAGTTATGAGATTTATAATGTGTTAAAAATATTAAAGTAATCGAATTGTTCAGAGTACAAAGTTTACAGTCAGATATGCCTTAGTTCATATCTCAGCCCACAATCTTATTTATCCCATGGTTTTAAAACCATCTAAGCCTCAGTTTCATTCTGGTAAAAAACATGGTTAACAACTTTTCTTTCCTCTTTTTCCGAGTTGGAGTCTCACTCTGTTGCCCAGGCTGGAATGCAGTGGCACGCTCCCGACCTTCCGCCTCAGCCCTCCAAGCAGCTGGAACCACAGGCGTGCGCTACCACACCCGGCTAATTTTATTTGTTGTGGAGACAAGGTCTCACCAAGTTGCCCAGGTGGGTCTCCAACCCGCGGGCTCAGGCAATCCACTCGCCTCGGCCTCCCGAAGTTGAGTCACCGAGCCCGGCCGGTTAACAACTTTTCTACAGGACGTTGGCAAAATCAAGTGAAGCACTGAGCATAAAGAAATCAATACAGTGGCAATAAAATCAGTGCAGTGATTATGATCATCGTTATCCTTATTGCTAAAAACAACCATGGGAATAACTTCCAGCGTTCTATGGCACTTTAGCACAACTGTGGTTAATGACAAATGATTGTAGCTTCAAAGAGCAAGGAGGAGAATGCCATATGTTCCCCCACACGAGGATGTGATCAGTATTTGAGACGATGGGCACGCTGACTACCCCATCGATCGCCACACGTGGCACGTATCACAGCATCCCTGTGCACCTCATGACTGGGTACAGTAATGGCATAGCGAGTGACATTTTTGATTTTAAAAATACAAGAATAAATTAAAATGGTATCTGAAATATGTTCTTCTGGGAACATTTGAAATAGATTCCTAGCCGGGCTCGGTGGCTCAGCCTGTCATCCCGCGCCTTGGGAGGCTGAGGTGAGTGGATGGCCTGAGCCCGCGGGTTCGAGACCCACCTGGGTAACTGGGCGAGACCTCATCTCTACAATAAATCGAAAAATTAGCCGGGTGTGGTAGCGCGCGCCTGTAGTTCCAGCTACTTGGAAGGCTGAGGCGGAGGGATCGCTGGAGCCCAGCAGGTCGAGGCTGTGGTGGCCAGGAGTGGCACTCCAGTCTGGGCAACAGAGTGAGACTCCAACTCAGAAAAACAAACAAAAAAACGAAACAGATTCCTGACCTGTCTTGGCAATTACAGTTCTCTCCTCATCTGGAAGCTCAGCCGAGAGCATCTCCATTAAAAAAAAGCTGCCCCCCCAAATAAAGTCCCGAATATTTGTGTGTGAGTTTGTGTATAAGGCTGCTGTGAGGAAATGATGCAGAGTGGTTGTCTTAAGGAACAGAAATGTTATTTTCTCATAGATCCAGAGGCTGGAAGTCCAGGATGCCGGCGGGGTCAGTCTCTCCAAGGGCTCTCTCCTCAGCTTGCAGGGGTTACCCTCTTGCTGGCCTTACACACCGTCATCCCTGCATTCATGAGGTCCCTGGGCTTTCTGCCTTTTATAGGACATAGGTTATATTAGACTAGGGTTAGGGTTATATTAGACTAGGGCCAATCCTCCAACAGCCTTATTTTAACTTAATAAGTCCTTTATAGACCTTATCTCCAAATAGAATTACCTTCTGAGGCACTGAGAACTGAAACTTCAGCCTGTGAATTTGAGAGGTCATAACTCAGTCCGTAACAATTAATTTCATTAATTTTGCAGTTTGTATTATATCGGGGTCACTTTGTTTTACCTGGGAAGATATTTGGCACACCCTGATTCCTGATCTGATACGAATAACCACCAACATCCTGTGAGGCTCGTTCTGTGCTGGGCCCGTGCTCAGAGATTTACAGGAATGCTTTCCCTTACTCCTCACTAATCACTTCCAAGCTAGGCCCTTCATACCAAACCCCTGTGAAAATAAGGCAACCGAAGCTCAGAGAACTCAGCTCTCTAAAATCAAATCGCTGGAAACACAAAGCATTTTATACACTAATATTAACTTTTAAAAACATACTCCCTTTTTAAGGACCAGAATAGGAAATATTTTACTAATACATTACAGCTTTGATGAGTTAGGGCATTAGGACAAGTATACCCAGGTGACTTTATTTATGAGAACAATTCTTATTCTCCAGGGCTATGTTATCTTATGTCATGTTGTTCAAAGTGCCATTTCAGAAGGTAGATGCCTGGGTTTGAACATTATTTAAAGGTGACAACTTTCTTCATGTCACTGGCCACCACATACCTGACGCTTAAGGAACGGTAGACCAATGCAAGGCACTGATGGACATTAAGGCTGATTCAGTTGACACGGTCCTTTTGCCAGTAGTGGGAAGCACTCCATGCAAGCGGCTGTACTTCAAATCAGAGCTTATGTGATCATTGTGGCTGATACAGACTTTCTACAAAGAGAGTTCTGATTTCTGTTCCCAGTAACAGCTAAGTAGCTTATCATAATCTTATAATAACAATTATGACCTTTGAATAAAATATAAAATACAGGAATTTGGAAGCCCAGAAGACAAAACAAAAAACAGACACATCGAAGAAGGATCTTCTTTTGAAACAGAAAACACATTGGGAAAATTCACATTTATATGAGCCCTTCCCTGAGGGCACACCACTGTCCAAGATTTCACAGGTGAGACAGTCGGAAACAAATCAGGCTTTCCATTCAATCCTGAGAAAAGCCATGTTTTACAAATAAGGATCACATCCCAGGGGTAAGGATAAAACTGAAGCGGACATACTTTAACGTGGCCTAAACTCCAGCCTTGACAAACCCCAGTGGAAACTTAACTCCCTACTGAAACCAAAGTAAACATTCTTCAGAAGAATCCAGTGTCACTGGATGCATCTCTCAAATGTCCGTATTTTTTTAAAAAATCAACAGACATAAGAAGTTGCAAGAAAATATGACTCAAACTTAAGAGAAAATGTAATCAAAGGAAATAGACTTCCAGATATCCCATATTTTGGAATTAGCAGGAATGGTTTTGAGATTTGCAAATTTATTTTTAAAAGCATATAGAACACCTCTGCAATAACTAAATTTAAAAGACTCTGAATGACATAATCACAATTAAGAAAGTGAGAGAAAGGACCTCAGAATCTGAAAACAGACCCACAGAAATTATGCAAACTGAAGATGGGGGGGAAGTTGAAAAGTAACTGGTCTAATATAAATGTCACTGTAGTTTCCGAAAGAGAAAGGACAATTAATGGAACAGAAAACATTTGTGGAAATATTGACTAAAATACTTCATTTTTTATTGCAGTTTTTAAGAAGCTAAGCATAATCAACTCAAGCAGGATGAAAACAAATAACAACAACAATAACAAAACTACTCATATAAAAATCACATCAAACTGTGGAAAACCAAAGTTTAAGAGAAGATCTTAAAAACATCCAGATAATAAAACACATAACACACAGAGGGACAATAGGAAGAATGAGGATGGTTGTTGGCTTATTTGAAGCAATGATGACAGAATCATATTTAAAATGCTGGAAAAAATCTGTCACATATCATTCTATAGCAATCAAAATTATCTCTAAAAATTCAAAATAAAATCAAGACATTTTAGATCAATAGAAGCCAATAATTATTTGCTGGCAGACATGTCCACTCCACATGATATTCTGAATTAATTTCTTCAAAAAGTAGGTAAATGTTTGCAGGAGAAATTCTGATCTGTGGCAAAGAATGAAGAGCACTCAGAGGTATATATGTGGGTAAATTTTTTAAAAAACAGTATTTTTCTTTTTTTGTTGAGTTATTAAAATCCATTTTGAAACAGAAAACAGAAGTGTCAGTTGATTTACTAAGCAATAATAATAATATATCATGGGGTTCATAACCTTTTAAGAAATAAAGCATGATAAAAATAGCATAAAAAAGTATATGTCTTACATTTTACATGTAAGGTCGATTTTGATAAACTGAGGTTGTTCATAAAATCCCTAGAGGAAAACCTAACTATGTGCTTAGCCAGGAGTTGAAACTTAGATATACATACTTAGATCTGCTAAAAGTAAAAGAAGAAAAAGGTAATGCTAAGGAACACTAAGCATAAATACACTGGTGCTGCAATATTAATATGGAAGTCAATTCCTTTTTTTTAGATTAGAAAACATAGTTTATTTAGAAAGTAAATTAGAGAGAGAGAGAGAGAGAGAGGAGATTCACCTCCTCAAGGTAGGAGAAGGGGCAATGTAAATTTCAAAACAATATTAATTACCAATTATTCATAATGAGTTCATTATGAATATGAATTACATGGCCGAGGTTAAAAGGGTCAATTCATCAAGTACATATAATAATCCTAAATGCATATGCAAAGTTTAAAATATATGAAGAAAAGCATAAAGGAATAAAAGGAATAAATAACTAAATCCACAATCAGCTCCTTCTTAAAAATTAATAGAAGAAAATTAGACAAAGATTTGAACAGGATTTTTCTGGGAAGATGGCAAGGCAACCATTCGTCCAAGTTCCTGTGTGTGTGAGTGATGGTGTGGACAATTCTGTGTGTGTTTCTGTGTGTAAGTGGGGGAGTGTGAGAGGCTAACTGAGTGGAGACTCGAGAGCCAGTGGCCAGGGCCCTCCTGGTAAAGCCGCTGGTGCTGCAGCTGCTCTGCTTGGACCCTTGTGCTTTCTGGAGTGCAGAAGCGGAGTGCCATCTTCTAAAGTCAGCAGAGCTTTTCCTGGAAAAACTGCTGCAGGGGTTGCCAACCCCAGCATCACAGCAGCCGGGCTGAACACTGGCAGTGAGGGCTGCAGATGGAGTGCAGTGAGGGAGTCTGAGGCAGAGTCCCCAGGAAACAATGGGGAGAAGCCACCCTGAGACTGGACTGGGCTCCAGAACCTTGCCACTGGGTCCTGAGTCCTGGAGACTGTGGTAACAGCTGGAGAGGGAGCCATCGACCCCCACTGGTGACAAAAACAGCAGCCAGCAGAGAAACTGAGCAGACTCTCTAACGCCTGGGCAGAGAAGTGCTCCAGGGCAGCATCTGTGGGACAGAAGACCTGCATCTTGAGACCAGGCACTATCACCATATTGCATTGGGGCTGCTATTTGCGACCTCCGAGAACATTGTCGCCAATGCAAAAACCCTGGAGGGTAATGGCAGATGAGGAACTCCAGACGATCCACCCTCCACCTTGAGCCAGCTGCTAGGTGATAGACACAGACAGCAGAACTGCCCCAAAAGGAGGCTTGTGAGTGCCTAATTGACTCCCCTCATTCCAACCAGCAACAAGTGAAAGAGATCAGGAGGGTAGAGCAGAGACAGGAGGCCCCGTTCCCCTGCCATGAACTGGATGAGCTGGGAGCTGTGACAAAGTTGGGAGAAGAAGGAAGGGGGTGAGATCCCAAGAGATGCTGTGTCAAGTTAGTTTATCCCCTTCCCCTCACACGGACATTCAATGGCTACCAATTGCTGAATAGAATTAATAAGAATCAGGGTACCGTCGTTCTGGGAGATAGCCATTGTTCATGTCCCAGTAGCTGTTGTTTCTAGCACTCTTTGCCTGGGGCTAAGATGGGTACCAGCAGTTCTTTGTTGTTGTTGTTGTTTTTTCATTTGTAGCAGTTCTCGTTCATTCCATTGCCCAGTGGAAAATGGAGAAGCAGTTATTCCAATATTTGCTCTTCCTTTTGTCCTTCCTTGAGCTGGGACTCTGGGTTTGTTCAATTAGGAAGTAGGGCTGGGGGTGGGGCATTGTGCTGTTTCTTTACAATTTCGAGCACTTATGAGGGGGTGGAATGGATGCAAGGATTCAGAGCCTATTAGCAGGTCATAATGTTTGCTATCTGGTGAATGGGCCCGCTGGGATTCGCTCTTCGTCTCTGCACAATATGACCTTACAGTGGGTATGCTTGCATAGCCCCTAAGTCCAAGGCAAGGTATTAGAGGGGACAAAAGAGAAAGGAGAAGAAAGAGAGAAAAACAGGAAGGAAAAAGAAAGAAAGAAAAAACATTTAAAAACAGGGAAACAACAAAGAAAGATAAATAGAGGAAGGAAAGAAAAGAGAAAACCAACCAACAAACAAAGCAACCAAATGAGATAATCAAACAAACAAACCAATACCCTTTACCCCCCTTAAAAAAATGTTGATAAGGAGTTCTCAGCTTTAATATGTCTCTTTGAGTAGGGAGGCTTCCTCTAGTGACAGGTTCTGTGAGTGCAGGGTTCCCTCTTCATTGTTGGAACTTAAAATGTTAAAACCTTCACCCCCTGCTGCCTGTGATTGGCAGCCATTGAATGCCCGTGTGAGGGGAGGGGACTAAAATAACTTGGCACAGCATCTCTCGGGATCTCACCCCCTTCCTTCTTCTCCCAGTTTTGTCACAGCTCCCAGGTCATCCAGTTCATGGCAGGGGAATGGGGCCTCCTGTCTCTGCTCTGCCCTCCCAATCACTTTCACTTTTTGCTGGTTGGAGTGAGGGGAGTCAAACAGGCACTCACAAGTCTCCTTTTTGGGCAGTTACGCTATATGTGCCTATCATACAGCAGTTGGCTCAGGGTGGAGGGTGGATCAGATACAGAGATCAGATAATTGTTGAATAAAATTAATAAAGATTAAGAAATGCAAGGGCTAAAACTAAGAGAAATTGCAATGGAGCTAGACAGGTGCAAGAAAGCATACTTAGAAATAAAAAACTCTATGTAAGAAATAAACAACAAACTGGCAAGCATAGGAAGCAGAATTGACCAAACAGAAGAAATAATCTCAGAACTGAAAGACCAAAATATGAAATTAGTCCAATCTATTAAAAATATAGAAAACAAACTTTAAAGAAAGAGAAACCCCCAAAAGATGTGCGATTTTATCAAGAAACCAAACTACATCTGATCAGAATACCTAAAATAGAAAGAGAATTGGAAAACACCTTGGAACAAACATTCCATGAGGTCATTCAAGAAAACCTCCCTCATCTGGCCCGAGAGATGAATGCAGAAGTACAAGAGACCCAGAGAACCCCTGCAAGTTATCCTATGAGAAGACCAATCCCTAGATACATAGTAATTTGCCTACACAAAGTGGTATAAAATAAAAAATTCTAAAAGCAGTAAGAGAAAATGGTCAGACTAGCTACCAGGGGAGACCAATCAGAATTACTGCAGACTTATCTACAAAAACACTAGAGGCCAGAAGGAATTGGATCACAATCTTTAATGTTTTCAAAGAAGCAATTTCAATCAGGAATTTCCTACCCAGCCAAGTGAAGCTTCATCAGCAACAGAGAATTAAAATCCTTTCCAGACATCCAATGCCAAAGAGAATATGCTGCTTCAAGATCATCTCTACAGGAAATGCTTAAAAAGGTGCTGTGCACAGAAGAAAAAGGAAACAAAAGAAAGATATAATTCACAAGATCACAAACAAACATAAAAGCAGCAGAACACACAGCATACTCATAAAAATGAAAATACACACATATATGAACATAAAAGCTAACAAAAAACAAAGCAGCCTTATAAGAGCATTGCATCAAGGACAAACTCTCACATTTCAATAATCAGCCTGAATGTGAATGGACTAAATGCTCCACTGAGAGGGCATTGTATGGCATACTGGATAAAAACACATGACCTGGTAATTTGCTGGCTCCAGGAAACTCATTTCACTACAAAGGATGCCCACAGACTCAAAGTTAGAGAATGGAAAATAAATTTTCATTTGAACAGATCACAAAAGAAGGCAGGATTCACAATCTTAATATCAGCTTAACAACCTTTAAGCTATCAAAGATTTTAAAAGATACAAAAGATACTACATAATGATAAAAGTTTCAATTCTTCAACAAGAAATATCTATCCTAAACATATATGCACTCAACATAGGAGTGCCAGCTTTTATAAAGCAGCTACTAAGTAAACTAAAAAGACGTTGAGTCTAACACTATCATAGCTGGGGACTTAAATACCCCACTAATAACCTTAGATAGAGCATCAAGGCAAAAAAACAACAAAGAGATCGGGAACCTCAACTTGAAGTTTGACCAAATGGACTCAGTAGAAACCTACAGAACACTCCAACCAATGACCACAGCATATACATTCTACTCATCATCACATGAAACATACTCTAAGATCAACCACATCCTCAACCATAAATCAAGCATAAGCAAATTTCACAAGATGGAAATACTGTCACATACCATCGCAGATCACAGTGGAATAAAAATAAACATCAACATCAACAAAATTCCCCCCAAACCCACAAAAACATGGATACTAAATAGTGTGAGGATGAAAAATTCCTGGGTCAACAGAGAAATCAAAATAGAAATTAAAAGATTCCTGGAAACAGATGAAAATGAAGAAACAACATACCAAAACTTCTGGGATGCCATGAAATCAATACTAAGAGGGGAATTTATATTTCTATGAATACACATCAAGAAAATAGATAGAGAACAAGTTGACAGCTTAACAAATCACCTAAGGAAGCTGGAAAGACAAGACACCAAAACCCTAACTTCAGCAAAAGAATACAGATTGCTAAAGTAAAAGCTAAAATATAGGACATAGAAGACAAAAATACCATAGTAAAAATTAATGAAACAAAAATCTGGTTCTTTGAGAAGATAAGCAAGATTGATGGACCCCTACACTGAATGACCAAGAAAAAGAGAGAAACAACCCAAATAAACATAATCAGAAATTCAAAAGATCAAGCCTCAACTGAACCTGAAAAAATACAAAAGATTATCAGAAATTACTATGCACACCTGTATGAAAAAAACTCAATTAACCTAAATGGAATGGAGGACTTTCTAACGTTGCACAAAGATTTAAACAAGAAGAAATTGAGATCCTAAATAGAACAATAACAACTGAGTGTTCATAGGAAAACTACCTACAAAAAAAAAAAAAGCCCTGGACCAGGCAAATTTCCAGATGAATTCTGCAAAACATACAAGCAGGAGCTGATACCAATCCTGTTGAAAGTATACCAGGCAATTGAGAAAGATGAAACTCTCCCCAAATCATCTGATGAAGCTAACATCACACTCATACCTGAACAGGGTTAAGATCCAACAAAGAAAGAGAACAACAGGCCAATATCACTGATGAGCATAGATGCAAAATTTCTCAACAAGATTCTATCAAATTGGATCAAATAACGCATCTCAAAAATCATTCACCATGACCAAGTAGGCTTCATCCAGGGATGCAGGACTGGTTCAACATCCACAAGACCATAAATGTAATTAAATACCTCAACAGATGTAAAAACAAGAGTTACATGATTATATCACTAGATATGTAAAAATCTTTTGATAAAATCCAGCATCTCTTCTTAATAAAAAACCCTCGAACACCTAGGGATAGAGAGAACATACTTCAAAATAGTAGGAGTCATCCACAATAAACCCACAGCCAACTTATTGCTAAATGGACAGAAACTGGAACACAGTGTTGGAAGTCCTAGCTGGAGCAACCAGACAAGAGAAGGAAATCAGCGGACTCCAAACAGGAAAAGAAGAAGTTAAGTTATCCCTCTATACTGACGATATGATACCAAACCTCGAAAATCCAAAGAATCTCTCAAAAACTCCTTGCACTGATAAAGGACTTTGGCAAAATCTCAGTATACAAAATAAACATGCAAAGGATGGTTTCATTATTTTACACCAACAATAAACAGGCAGAGAACCAAATAAAAAGCACAATTCCATTCACAATAACCACAAAAAATAAAATACCTTGGCATCTTCTTAACAAGAGAAGTGAAAGATCTTTACAATGAAAACTACAAAACACTGCTCAAAGAAATCCAAGAAGACACAAAAAAAATGGAAATATATTCCATGCTCATGGATTAGAAGAATCAACAGTCTCAGGATGTCCATCCTTCCGAAGGCAATCAATCTACAGATTCAACACAATACCCATTAAATTAGCAATATTATTCTCCTCAGACCTGGAAACTACAATACTGAAATTCATATGGAAACATAAATAACCATGAATAGCCAAAACAATCCTTAGCAAAAGAACCAAGGTGGGAGGTATTGCACTTCCAGACTTTAAACTTTATTATAAGTCTACAATAATCAAAACAAGCTGGTATTGGTACAAGAATAAGCACATAGACCAATGGAACAGAAAAGTATTCTGGAAGCAAAACCTCAATTTGTCAACCAACTCATCTTCAACAAAGTCTCCACCATCAACCACTGGGGAGAGGAGAACCGATTCAATTAATGATGCTATGAAAACTAACTGATCACAGGCAAAAGAATGAAACAGGACCCCTACTTATCACCATGTACAAAAATCAACTCCAAATGGATCAAAGACCTAAATGTAAAACCTCAAACTATAAGAATCTTAGAAAATGCAGGAGATACCCTTACAGAAATAGGCAACCAATTCCTGAACAAAACCCCAAAAGCCCATACCATAAGAGATAAGATAGACAAGTGGGATCTCATCAAACTGAAAAGCTTCTGCAAAGTGAAATAAACCATCAAGAGAGTTGGGAGACAGCCCACAGAATGGGGCTACCATCCAGGATTACAAGGAACTCAAACCTGAGAAAAGGAAAAAACTAAATAGCCCTATTAAAAAGTGGGCAAAAGACATAAATTGACACTTCTCAAAAGAAGACATATGAGCAGTCAACAGACACATGTTAAAATGCTCAGCCTCACCGGGCTCGGTGGCTCAGACTGTAATCCCGCGCCTTTGGGAGGCTGAGGTGAGTGGATTGCCTGAGCCCGCGGGTTCGAGACCCGCCTGGGCAAGCGAGACCTCATCTCTACAATAAATCAAAAAAA
>CAUYQG010025423.1:0-21451 GCA_963574415.1 Tarsius wallacei
TAATACTGAGTGACCTCTCACAGAAACAAAGATCGGAGTATCACATGTTCTCACTCATATAGTGAACCTTGAACATCCAACGTAATACTATAAGAAAATGACTGACAGTGGTGGGAAATTATGGGGAGGGGAGGGGAGGGGGGAATGGGATTAATGATACTCAATATATGTCTGGGGACGGGGAGACACCTCTTATCGCCAAGGGTGTCTGAACGAAGCATATCTGTATACCCAATTCTTAACTGTACCCCACAATACGATAATAAAAAATACTGATTATATAGAAAAAAAAAGAACATAAATTGCAAACGGACCCAAAATATGCTCAATCAGTAATTCAAAAATCTCCAAACAAAATTCACAAATAGCAAATACAACCCCCAACTCTGCACCCCCATTCAGATTTATAAATAAAATATTACTAGATCCTAAGAGAAAGACATCAGTACAATCATAGTGAAGAACTTCAATAACCTACTCACAGCACTAGACAGATAACTAAGATAGAACATTAACAAAGGAACATCGGACTTAGATTAAACCGTATCTTAAAGCACACACAAAAAATTCCCAACAAATTTAAAACAATCAAAACCATGTCAAGTATCTTCTCAGACCACAGCTAAATAATACTAGAAACCAATACCAAGAAGAACTTGAGACAATATACAAGTACCTGTAAATTAAACGACATGATCGTGGACAACCATTGGGTCAACAACAAAATTAAGATGTAGGTTAAAAAAATCAAAACAAATGAAAATGGAAACATAACATACTAAAATCCATGAGATTCAGCAAAAGCAATGCTAAGAGCATTGACTGTCTACATCGAAAGTAGAAATATTGCAAAGTAACAATCTGACAATGCACTTAAAGAAATTGAAAAAGCAAGAACAGGCCGGGTTCGGTGGCTCAGCCTGTAATCCTGCACTTTGGGAGGCTGAGGTGAGTGAATTGCGTGAGCCCGCGGGTTCGAGACCCACCTGGGCAACTTGGCGAGACCTCATCTCTACAATAAATCAAAAAATTAGCCGGGCATGATAGTGTGTGTCTGTAGTTCCAGCTACTTGGAAGGCTGAGGTGGAAGGATCCCCGGAGCTCAGCAGGTCGAGGCTGCAGTGGCTGGGAGCGTGGCACTGCACTCCAGTTTGGGCGACAGAGTGAGACTCCAACTCAAAAAAAAAAAGGAAAAAAAAAGCAAGAACAAACTAAACTCAAAATTAGTATATGTAACAAAGATCAGAGAAGAAGTAAATGAGAGAGACTAAAAAGCATACAAGTGATCAGTGAAACAAGTTGGTTTTTTGAAAAGATAAAATTGATAAATTGGTAACTAGACTAACCACAAAGAGGGAAGACAAAAATAAAAAGACTTTACAACAGCACCAAAGAAATACAAAAGATTGTCAGACACTTTTGAACAACTATGTGCTCACGAACTAGAAAAAAAAAAGAAAAAAACTGGAGGAAATGGGAGAATACCTGGAATTATACAACTTCCCAAGATTGAACCAGGAAAAAATACAAATTGTAAACAGACCCAAAATATGTTCAATCAGTGATTTAAAAATCTCCAAAGAAAATTCACAAATCTGGTAAATTATTGGCTGAATTCTAAGAAAAACTAACACTAATCCTCTTGAAACCTTTAAAAACTTGAGGTAGGAATTCTCCCTAACTCATTTTATGAGGCCAGTATCAATCTGATAGCAAAATCAGACTAAAGCACCACAAAAATGAAAACCACAGGCCAGTAATCCTTAGGAACATAGACACAAAAATCCTCAACAAAATACCACCAAACTAAATGCAGCAGCACATTAAGAATATGATACAACACAATCAAGTGGAATTTATGCCAGGGATGGTTCAACACAGACAAATCAATTAAAGCATCATATACAACCAAATGGTCATCCCAGTAAATGTATAAAAACCATTTGATAAAATTGAATATTCTTCTGTGATAAGCATGTCTAACAGCTGAGCCATAGAAAAACTATACATCAAAACAATAAAAGCCTTAAACAAAACACCCACAGCTAACATCACACTGAAATGTGAAAAGTTCACACCCTTTTGTCTAAGAACTGGATGAGACAAGGATTTCCATTTTCACCACTCATATTAGGTGTAGTACTGGAAGTCCTAGCCAGAGCAACCATGCAAGAAAAAAATCAAAGGAATCCACACTGGGAAGGAGAAAGCCATATTATTACTGTTTTTTGATGATATGATCTTATATTTAGCCAAGCTTAATGACTACACACACACGCGCATGTACACACATACACACAAAACTGTTAGATTTCATGAATAAATTCAGTTAAGTTTCAGGATACAAAATCAACATACAAAACCCAGTAACATTTCTGTACATCAATAATGATCTGAGATACAAATCAAGATGTCAATCCCATTTACAATAACTACTAAAAAAAAAAACTCTACTAAAAATTTAACCAACTAGGTGAAAAATCTCTACAATGAAAACTCAAAATACTGATAGAAGAAATTGTATATGACACAAACAAATGGTAAAACATATCAGAAGAATTAATGTAACTAAAATGGCCATACTTTCCAAAGCAATCTACAAATTTGGTGCAAAATATTAATGATTTTTTTTTCACAGAAAGAGATGAAAACAATGTTAAAAATCTTATGGAAACAAAAAGAACCTGAGTAGCCAAAGCAATCCCGAAGAAGAGGAACAAAGCTAGAGACATCACATTACCTGACTTCAAATTATATTTCAAGAATATAGAAACCAAAAAAGCGTGGTACTCACATATACACGTGTCAATAGTATAGAATATTGAGCCCTGAGATAATGTAAAAATACTTATAACCAACTGATCTTTGACAAAGCCAAGGAACACATACATTAGGGAAACAACACCTTTTTCAATAAATAGTGATGGAAAAATTGGGTTGTATATGCATAAGAATGAAACTGCATTTTTATCTCTGGCCATGTACAAACATTGATTCAAGATGGATTAAAAACATAAACATAAGACCCAAAACTATAAAAATTATAGTAGAAAATCTGAAGAATACTCCAATGGACATTGCTCTATGCAAAAAAATTGTGCCTAAAACCTCAAAAACACATGAAACAAAGACAAAAATAGACAATTGTGAATTAATTAAGCTAAACAACAACAACAAAACATAAACAAAAAAAATCTACACAGCAAAAGAAATAACAGAGTGAACAGACCATCCTTCAAGGGAATAATATTCAGAATATACAAGGAACTCAAATAACTCAATAACAACAACAACAACAATAATCCCATTAAAAAGTGGACAACAGAAATGTCTAGACATATTCCAAAAGAAGATATAAAAATGGTCAGCAGGTAAGTGAAAAAATGCTCACCATCATCAGTCATCAGGGAAATGTAAATTAAAACCACAATGTGATACCATCTTACAGCTGTCAGAGTGACTATTATTAAAAAATGAAAACAGATGTAGGCAAAGATGTGGTGCAAAGTGACTTCTTTTTTTTTTTTTTGAGTTGGAGTCCCACTGGATCGCCCAGACTGGAGTGCAGTGGCCGCTCCCAGTCACCTCAGCCTCAGCCTGCTGGGCTCCAGCGATCCTTTCGCCTCAGCCTTCCAAGTAGCTGGAACTACAGGAGTGTGCTACCACGCCCGGCTAATTTTTTTTTTTGATTCATTGTAGAGATGAGGTCTCGCCAAGTTGCCCAGGCGGGTCTCGAACCGTCGGGCTCAGGCAATCCACTCACCTCAGCCTCCCATGGTGCGGGATTACAGGCTGAGCCACGAGCCCGGCTGCAAAGTGATTTCTTATACACTGTTGATGGAAATGTAAATTAGTACAATCACTACTGAAAACAGTATGGTGATTTTTTGCATAACTAAAAGAGAACATTTGCTCTCATAATCCCACTACAGGATATCTACCCAAAATAAAAGAAATGAATACATCAAAATGATACCTACATCCATATGTTTTTTGCAGCACGATTCACAGTAGCAAGTATTAGAAACAACATAAGTGCTCATTAACAGATGGATAGATAAATTGTGGTACATATTTACAATAGAATACTATTTGTCCATTAAAAAAATGAAATAATGTTATTTGCAGCAACAAGAATGTAACTGGAGGTCACTATCTTAAGTGAAACAAAGCAGGACAGAAAGTCAAATATCACATATTTTTACTCATAAGTGGGTGATAAAACATGTACACAAGGACCTAGAGAGTAAAACGACAGACAGTGGGAACTCAGAGGGTGAGGGGGTAGGAGGGTGGATAATGATAAATAAGTTAGTGGCTATAATATATGTTATTTGGTGGCTGGCAATTTTAAAAGCCCCGACTTGATCACCATGCAATCTATACATATAATAAAATTGCACATGTACCTCATACATTTGTGTTAATTTCTTTAAAAAGGGTTTGGGGACCTTTGTGTTTAACAAAATTAAAAATATTTTCCAAATATATTTTTAAAAGTAAATTTGTTTGGTTTTCTTTTAAGTTTGTATTGTGTGTCTTTCTGAGTGAAACAAAAATTACCCTCACTGCACAAAAACAATAATGATTACTCTTAATGTCTTTAGATGTTTATTTTTAGGATAGGCATAAGATATACTGGTAGAAGATATACTGTGTATTGATAGCTTATCAATTTTGTTTTTTATTTTATTCTGAATATGTCTGCTTTGCAAGTAAAAACACTAGAAATCAAAATGTAATTGTTTTACATTGTTTTATTTAATACAACTGGAATTGTTGCTTTTATGAAATAATTTATTAAGAATAGGTTTGCTCTAGTATTAAATACAGAATGAAAACACATTCTGTTTTTAATCTTTAAATATTTTTCTCATTGAAAATATATTGTTAAAATAACACTTTAGGTAATTTTTAAAAAGACAAGCATAATGTTATAGTTTTTGAGACATACATCTTTCATACCTAAAGAAAATATGTTTATTTGTTTTATAATGTTTTTTCTCATATTAAATTATAAATAAAGGTAATACAACATTCTTTCTTAATATTTTACAAATATTATTTAGTTATTATTATGCCTAAAACATTGTGCCATCTAGTCTATACAAATTGACTGAATTAATATTTTCACAAAGTCTGTCCTATAAATGATAATATTATTTTAACTTCATTTTTGAGACTACTGAAGCCTAGAAGTTAAGAATAGCATGCAACGACCCACAGATAGTACACAATTCGCCTGGAAGTCAACGTAATTCTGTTTGACTCTCAACCACAGTGTTGCACTGCCATTTTATTAATATTCCACTGGGTGGATGAATCATCACTTATTTAATAAATACCCTAATGCTGTTTTAAATTTTCCCAGTTATAAATATCACTGTGCTAAACTTATATAATATTTTAATAAAAAGTTAAATTCAGCAGCAAATCCAGAATTCGATGTATATTTTCATATATATGTTTATATCTCCATGCTTAACAAGTGGAATTCTTTTTCTTTGTCTCTTTTTTACTTCCTTTCATATTTTCTTTGATTTCTATGAAAAAGTACATACTGAGTGTATGAGTATATATGTGCCAGACACTGATCTAGATTTTGGGGGTATAGCAGCAACCAAAAACTAAAGAGAAAAATCTATATTTTTATGAAACATATCCAAATGAAGTAAGGTAGACATTCGCCAAATATGGTAGATGATATGTCGAGTGTTGGTAAGTACCATAGTGTAAAACAATGCATGGACATAGAAGGGAATTTCAGGGATTATGAGGTAATATAATTAAAAGCATCTGGTTCAGGAAAAGTTTATTCAGATATTGACTTTGGAGCAAATACCTGAAGGCAGTGAAAAAGGGAATTGTGCAGAAATTAAAGGAAAGAGCTCTTTATGTAAACAGAACAGCCAGAGAAACAACTCCACGGTAGCAGTAAACTTATTGGGTTCAAGGAACAGCAAGAAAGTCCACATGCTTATAAAATAGTGGAGCAGCCAGGCTCAGTGACTCAGCCTGTAATCCTGAGCTTTGGGAGGCCGAGGTGAGTGGCTTGCCTGAGTCTGCGGGTTCGAGACCCACCTGGGCAACATGGCGAGGCCTCATCTCTACAATAAATAAAAAAATTAGCCAGGTGTGTAACACACGCCTGTAATTCCAGCTACTTGGAAGGTTGAGGCAGAAGGATCGCAGGAGCCCAGCATGTCGAGGCTGCGGTGGCCAGGAGTGACCACTGCACTCCAGTCTGGGTGACGGAGTGAGACTCCAACTCAAAAAAAAAGATAGTGAAGAAAGAGGCAAGAAAAAGAAATGAGACCAAGAGGTATTTAGAGTCCAGGTCTTTTAGCCTTGGATGAACATAATGATTTTCACTTTTATTCTGATTGATTGAGGGAAACCATTGAAGGATTTTGAATTAAGGAGTAACATGATGGAGTCTTACATTTTTAAAAAAACAATGCTGAATGTTTTGTTGAGGAAAAAAAAGTAAAAGAAACAAGGGCAGAAGCAGAAAGAATAGCGAGACTGGCTATTTTAGAAACTAGGTAATCAACAATGGTAACTTGACTTAGAAGAGCATAATTATAGTGGAACTAGGGATTTTTTATTTCATATCCTGAAAATACTTTTGTAGTATGTGAATAGTTAGCAGTAGCTAAATGAAACTTTTCCCTACAGAATTAAGTGTTTTGCATTTGGTAGCTTTTTTTGCTGATTTTCTAGGTTGATGAGTATATTTGCAATTGTTTAGAATGCCAGAAGTCTTTTAACTGAATGAGTAAATATAATAAATTGAATCCTAGTAAAACATTTGTATTTTTAGAATGACTAGGAACTTTGAAGTTGGAATTACCTGAAAAAAATACATAGCTATAGATACTTTGTATTCCTCAAATTGTTCAACAACTAATTTTGAAAAAGGAAGAGTGTTATAATTAAAAGAATAAACTAATAAGTAGTTCTATTTGGTGTTTTTCTTTCTCTGTAGGAGGCATTGAAAATCAAAAAACTTTGATGACAGTAAAGCACTCATAACTCAATTAAGACAACTCACTTTCAGTGGATCATAACACCCTGCCTCTACTTCTCCAATTATACAAATATAATACTGATCTCTCAAGTGGGCCTGTCTCAACTCTGTTGTTTATATGTTTTTAAATGGTCATCCCAGTTATGTCATTTCTTATTGGAGGTCTTCTCTTGTATCAAGTTCAATCATTGTGCAACTTTGAGTTATGTATCAGCTTTAATTATTTTCTCATTTCCTTTTTGGCAATTTTGGAAGTGTGGTAGAGATTCACACAAAGATATATACAGTAAATCCTCACTTAATGCTTTTGATAGGTTTTTGGAAATGTGATTGTAAGTGAAACAAAGCATAAAAAACCTCTTTTTTCCTCATTAACACTATAACAAAATGATATTGAAGGAAACAAAGCATAAAAAACCTCTTTTTTTCTCATTAATATTGTAACAAAATGATATTGAAGGAAACAGTGTTATATTCAAGGATATGCTGGATATAATTTCACTTAAACTGGAGGCTTCCAAGGACATAGCCACAATGTCCAAAGAAGATTTACTGGACATTGAAAATGAAGAAATAATCTCAATGATGTAGACATGTAGATGATTCTATGGAAAAATCAAGGGCAGAAACATGGCCTGGACTTGGAATGGATTGGGGAGCAGCATATTGCTGCTGGGAGAATTATAATCTAATCAGAAACAAAAGAAACAAGGGAGAAGTAGACAGATTATGAGTTAGATGATAGCTTGTAGCACCTAGGATTCTCTTCTAAAAAATGGTTTTGTTTTTGTTTTTGAGTTGGAGTCTCACTCTGTCGCCCAGACTGGAGGGCAGTGGCTGGGAACGACCCACTGGGCTCCGGCGATCTTTCCGTGTGGCTGAAAACACAGGCGCGCGCTACCACGCCCGGCTGATTTTTTAACTTATTGTAGAGATGAGGTCTCGCCAAGTTGCCCAGACGTGTCTCGAACCCTCGAGCTCAGGCAATCCACTCACCTCAGCCTCCCAATGTGCAGGATTACAGGCTAAGCACCAAGTCCGGCTAAAAAATGTTTTTAAGTCCATAATATAAAATGCAAAAGCTCCTAAAATAAACAAATCTTAGGTAATATAGTTAGAATATTAAAAACAATTTTTAATATAGTGACTTTTGTATGTTGTATTAATTATAACTAGATTTAAATAGTCCTATGTTAACTAGCCAAGTAATGACAAGCATACATGATATATCAAGTGATCTGAAACCCTATGCCATATATAGTATATCTATGATGTCTAGAGTGACAAAAGTTTATGTCTACATTCATAATTGAAGGAAATATTAAAGGATAATGAAAATAAAGATGTTAATTTTCTCCCAATTCAAGTATACAGACCTCCCCAATTTTATCATAGTTTACGTAGAGTTTGAAATAGATTTAAGGTGGGTTTCATATGTCCACAGAAAAAAGATAGAATATATAGTTACTGCCATAGAATTGTAATGAAGACTTAAAGATTTTCAGATGCTTTAGTGTCAGTGTTTTTGTCACTGTGTTCATTTCTTTTCCTTGACTTACCCTGTAGGATATAAGATTTATGTGACAATGGACTTTCTATTTTTTTCCTAATTTTTAAGTCTTGTCTTGCCAACATTTTGTTGGCCTTAGACCCTTGCTACGTAAAATATAATCTCCTTGGCATCACCAGGGAGTTTCCTTAACAGAATTTCACAATATCTGGCCCTGTTTCAAATCTATAGAATCAGAATATAAAATTTGAGAAGATTTCTATGTAATATTAATGAGCATGGACTGTTTTGAAAGACAGGGAGTCAATTTTCTTTCTTATAAACCCTTGTACTATTTGCTCAAGTAATACATTTTCAATGTATACTGAGTTTGACTAACATACCAAAATCATAACCAACTGATTTGAGATGTAAAATATTTTTCTCTCAATATTAGAAACAAAGGTGGATAAATCACATTAATACTCCTAATGCTATCATTAAAGGAATGAATGATTTTTTCTGGGTCAGTGTACTACTTTGGAGAAATAGATTTGTCATCAATAGTCTGTCTTTTGAATGGATACTTAAAACTGTGCATCTATCACCTAGCATAAGATGTTGCTGCAAATGTGTGTATTCCACCTACATTATGATAACAGGTCATAAATTGAGTGTGCTGTTTCTCATTTCTTTGTGGTTGTCAGGCAAATTTTATGCATGTAAAATATTCATATATATTATTTTGACATATTCATGGGGTACATATGACATTTTGTTACATGCATATAATATGTAATGATTAAGCCAAGGTATGAAGGGTATCCATAATATCAAGAATTTATCATTTCTATGCATTGGGAGCAATTAAAGTTCTCTCTACTAGCCGTTTTGAAATACATGATACATTGTTATTAAGTATAATCACCCTACTCTGCTATCACATATTTGAATTTATTCCTCCTATGTAATTGTATCTATGTACCCATTAACCAACCTCTCTTTATCTCCCCCACAGGCACCCACCCTTTCAACTCTCTGATAACTATTATTCTACTCTCTATCTCCTTGAGATCACCTTTTTTTGGGCACCCACATTTGAATGAGAACATGTGATATTTGTCACACTGTGCCTGTTTTATTTCACTTAAAATAATAACCTCCAGTTCCATCTATGTTTCTGCAAATGGCAGAATTTCATTTTTTTAATGTTCTACTAGTACTCCGCTGGGTATATAGGCCAATTTATAAAAATTGATGGACACTAATGTTGATTACATATCTTGGCTACTGCGAGGAATGCTGCAATAAACATGGGAGTAGGCAAGTATCACTTTGTTATAGTGATTTATTTTTCTTTAGATAAAAGATCAGTGTTGGCATTGGCGGATAGTATGACAGTTCTATTTTCAGTTTGTGGAGAAATTTCCATACCATTTTTCATTATGACAATATATTATTTTAAATCTGGGTCTCACTCCTACCCAGGCTAGAGTGCAGTGGCACAATCATGGCTCACTGTAACCTTGACCTTCTGGGGCTCAGGCAATTCTTCCACCTCAGCCACCTGAGGAGCTGGGACTATGGGTGCACACTACTATGCCTGGCTAATTTTATTTATTTATTTATTTATTTGTTTATTTATTATTTTAGAGACAAGGTTCTGCTATGTTCCCCAGGCAGGTCTCAAATTCTTGGACCCAAAGAATCCTTTTCCAAAGTTGCTTTTGTTATTGATTTTTACTTTTATTCATTGTAGACTGAAAATATATGTGGTATGATTTTGATTCTTAAAAATTCACTAATACGTATTTTGTGGCCCAACATTTGGTCTACTCTGGAGAAAGTCCCATGTTCTGATGTGAAAAATGTGTATTCTGAAGCTGTTGGATGAAATTTTCTGTAAGGGTCTCTTATGTCCATTTAGATTAAAATGCAGTTTAAATCCAATGTGTCTTTGTTGATGTTCTGTCTAAATACTCTGTCTAATGCTGAGAGTGTGGTGTTGAAGTCCTCCACTCTAATTGTATTGGAGATTATCTCTCACTTTAGATCTAATATATTTGCTTTATACATCTGTTTTCTCCAATAATGGGCATATACATATTTAAAATATTATATTCTCTTACTGAATTGCTCCCTTTTTTATTATATGGTTACTTCCCTTATCTTCTTTATAGTTTTTGGCTTAAGGTCAGTTTTGTTTGAGAGAAATAAAATAGCTCCTCTTTTGGTTATTGGTTTCTTTTTATGTTAAATACTTTTTTCATCCCTTTATTTGCAGTTTATATATTTCTTTTCAGGTGAAGTGAGTTTCTTTAAGGTAATGCATAATTGGGTCATGCTTTTGTAAAATTTCACCCAGTCAATTTATATATCTTAAATCCTTTTACATTCAAGATTATTTTTAATAGGTGAGGATGAATTTTGCCATTTTAATTGTCTTTTGTTTGCTTAGTACATCTTATTTTCCCTTTATCTCTTATTGTTTAACTTTGTAATTTTGGTGTTTTTATTAGGAGTAAATTTGACTCCTTTCTTTAGTTCATTTGTTTGCTTGCTCCACTAATGAGTTTTATATTTTAGTGTGTTTCTTTGATGGTGCATATCATCCTTAAGCTTCTGGGTTTAAGACTCTCTTGAAGATTTCCTCTGGGATTGGACTAGTTGTGATGTATTCTCTCAGCTTGTGCTTGTCATTCTCCTTTGTTTATGAAGGATAACTTTGCAGAGTCTATAGTATGTTCGGTTGACACTTTTTTTCTTTCAGCAATTTTCTTTCAGTGATTGTTTTGTTAAATGGGATTTATTTTTATGTCATTGACTTTCTCTTCACCTTCTGGAATAGTGAGAATTCAAATATTTGATCACTTTATAGTTTTCTTTACATCATGTAGACTTCCTTCATGCTTTTTCAGTCATCTATTTTCTTTCTTACTATTTTGTCTTCAGGTTCTGAAATTCTTTCTTCTGCTTGATTTAGTTTATTGTTGAAAATAGAAAATCTGGATTGTATTTTTTATTTAGTTCACTGAATTATTTCATTCCAGTATTTGGTTTGGTTCTTTTTATTGTATCTCTCTCTTTGGTGAGTTTCTCATTTATACACTAAACTTTTTGAATGTCTTTTTTCTTTATCTATTTTTTTTTGTATCTCACTGAGTTTCCTTAATATCATTATTTCGAATCATTTTTAAGGCATTTTGTTATTTTTATTGAAATTTGTTCATAATTCTAACCTTTTTTTCTTTTTTGCGTTGCTACATTGATATCTGCATATCTGGTGTTACAAGTGCCTCCTCCAATTTTTTGGATTGCCTTTCATGTGGGAAGACTTTAACTAAAGAAGTATCTGTGTCTGGTTGGGTAGGTCATTTTGGTATTGCATTTAAGTGTATGCAGCAATGTAGTCTTTATGTGATTTTTGTTTTATTTTTTAAACTGTGAATAGCATCAACATTGTCTAATTTCTTCATGATTTGGGGTGTAAATGTTAGTGGAAGCTGGTGAGGCTTTGTTGGGTATAAGGATATCAGGTGGGCCAATCCTTGGGCTTCCATAGGAGTAGCAATGACCTGGGTGGGTGGGTGAGCCCTTTTGCCCCTGAGGAATGTGTGGAATGGAATTTGCACTAGTGGTGGCAGGACAACCCTTGGGCTTTCATGTGTGATGTGCTAATTAGCAGTGGTTGTAATGAACTGGATGGGTCAGTCCTGCAACCTCCAGTCAGTGCGTGCTGGTGGGTGCCTTCAGTGGTGTTGGTAGCAGACTTGGTAGACCCAGCCTCTGACTTCCAAAAGGAAAGCAGAGATACCAGCAGTGGTTAACTATACAGAGTAATGTCAAGGTCTTGGGCTCCAGCAGCAGGTTTTCTGGGCCTGTTGTTATGCCCCCAGTAGTGTGCATACACACATAGGGTGACTAGACAAGAAAATTGCTATGCTTTCTCCTGCTATACTTGGACACCGTGGAGAGTGATGACAGGCAGCCTTCCCTCCCAATGGTGTGTGTGGGCATAGGTTATCCACAGGCCTCTGGATAGCATGCTTGGGTGCCAGTGGTGGCAGGCATTCTGGGACTATTATTAGGTCCTCTGGTGGTGTGCATGTGTGACGGGATGGCTTACTGGGGTAGTGCTGGGCTTGGTGGCTTTGTTCTCCAGCTCCCCAACAGTGGTGCATGAATACAGGCTGTGCTGGTTAGGGCAGATAATCTCTAGGCCCCTGTTGGTACTGCTGTGGTGGCAGCAACAGCAACAACGGTTGTGAAGATCCAGGGAGCAAATGCCTTCAGGGTGCTTTAAAAGGTTGAACATCTACTGGGACATTAGAAAACTATACAAGCCGGGCTTGGTGGCTCAGCCTGTAATCCCGCAACTTTGGGAGGCTGAGGTGAGTGGATTGCCTGAGCCCGCGGGTTTGAGACCTGACTGGGCAACTTGACGAGACGTCATCTCTACAATAAATCGAAAAAAAATTAGCCGGGTGTGGTGGCGCGCGCTTGTATTTCCAGATATTTGGAAGGCTGAGGCGGAAGGATCACTGGATCCCAGCAGGTCGAGGCTGCAGTGGCTGGGAGCGGCCACTGAACTCCAGTCTGGGCGACAGTGAGAATCCAACTAAAAAAAAAGAAAAAAAGAAAAAAAAAGAAAACTATACAAATGCATAGAACTATGTGCATGCCCAGAGTTGTCCATGTACGGGAAGACCTTATAACCCCTAGTCTTTAACCTTGCTGACACTGAGTTTCTTCCAATGCAAGAAGTAAAGCTAGGGCAGAGTATTATCCTTCCAAAATGAGTGGTGCAGGTATCATAATTATTGCTACCAAATACAACAGGAAAGACTGGATTTATTGGCTGTGAGTTTCAAGGAAATATCTGTCCAATCATTAACTTCCTACTAAGAAGCTAACTGAGCAAGGACTTCAGTGGCCACACATGGCAAAGAATATCAACTTTTCAGAATTTGTTAACTAAACCAGCAAAGAAAACAACAACAGATGCACTACAATAAACATTGGAAAGGAAGGAGAATATAATTTCCTGAATTGTCCCATTATATTATATTAAATGGATGGTTGATTCCTGTTGTGTGACCTGAACTGTCAGGATGGGCTTTGGCCACCCACAACATGAACTGGAATAAGTAAGTTGAAAAATAAATGAATGAATAGAGAAATACAGATTATTTTAAAATAAAAATTTGTAAAGTAGAAAATAATCACACAAATGCACAAAAATAAATGATGTACAAAAGCACTCAGATCCCACCATATTTGTTATTTGTTTTTTAACAAATGGTGATAGGAGTTACTAATTACAATTTTTAATTTACTGACATTTATTTCTTGATTTAACCAACCACCACATTGATTTAAACAAGGACTGCCATCATTCACTGATTCACGAAAATTGAGTAAGTAATTATTTTACTTGTGCTTTATCAATCTCTCTAAAATGTGTGTATAGTTCTCATTTATTTAATATTAGAAAAGTTTGGGGTTTTATTTAGAATTTGGTAGCCTTTGAAGAGCAGAAATATGACAAAGAATCTTAACTCTTATGTATGTCAATTACCCTGTGTTAACATTAGTTTCATTATACATCATTTTGCTTAAAATTGCAGTATCCAAGAACCTGTGGATAACATAAGTGAGGTTTTGGTGTTTACTCAAAACCACTAAATTGTACATTTTAGCAGAATGAGTTTTATGGTATATGACTTGTATTGCAATTAAAAATAAATATATATATTATGTATTAACAACAAATACTCAGAAAATGAACTTAAGAAAAAGATACCATTTACATCCCTAGTACATATAGAGCATTCTCCAGAATAGATTAGATATTAGGCCACAAAACAAGTTTTAACAAAATTAGGCTAACAAGAGTGAAATCACATCAAATCATTATGATTTCCAACCACAATGGGATAAAACTAGAAATCTATGGCAGAAGAAATTTTGGAAAATTCACCAATATGTGCAAATAAAACATGTTCCTAAACAACCAAATAAGTCAAAGAAGAAATTTTTTAAACTTTACAAATATCTTGAGAAAAACGTCAATGAAAACATAGATTGCAATACCATCAAAATTATCAGGTACCTACAAAAGTATGTATTAAATGACATGCATGTCTGGGCACAGTGGCTCATGCCTGTAATTGCAGCATTTGGGAGGTCAAGGTGAAAGGATTGCTTGAGCCTTGAGTTTTGAGACCAGTTTGGGCAACATGGTAAAACCTGGCCTCTACAGTAAATTTAAAAAGTCAGTCAGGCATGGTGGCATGTTCCTGTGGTTCCAGCTACTTGGAAGACTGAGGTGGAAGAAACCTGGGTCCAGCAGATCGTGGCACTGGTGGCTGGGAGCTTGACAATGCACTCCAGGCTGAGGGACAGAGTGAGACTCCTACTCAAAAAGAAAAAAAAAGAGAAAATTCTCATTACTTTTTATTTCACATTTTAAGTTAAGTATTTTCTGAAAACATCACAGGAATTTTAAAGGAAGGATCTTGAGTATTTGGCTGATTTTTACTTCAAAATAATTTAACATTATGACTTTTTAATTTTATTTTTCTTTGGTTAGATATCATATGTCCCTACTCAGTCTTCATATTTGAATAAAATATATGATTTATATGTATATACTGCTATTTGTGAGTGACCTTGGTCAACTTTTTAAAAACTGGCTCAGTAGCTGGGCTTGGTAGCGTGTGCCTGTAGTTCCAGCTACTTGGAAGACTGAGGCAGAAGGATCGCCGGATTCCAGCAGATTGAGGCAGTGGTGGCTGGTGACGTGCCACTGCACTCCAGTCTGGGCGACAGAGTGAGACTCCAATACACACACACAACCAAACACACACACATATTAATAATAATAATAATAATTTTTAAAAATAACTAAATAAAAATTGGGTCAGTGTTCTATAATATAGTTGTTTTGTTCTGTTGTTTGAATATGTGATAATCTTGTTCTGAGCTATAAACACTAGGTTTTTGAAATCTCCATGGATGCAACTATAAATAAATATAATTATTATTTTTTTAGAATTAATTATAATTTTTGGTATATCTTGTTATATATTTACACTCAAAATATTCTAATCTTTACCAAGGTTACTGAAGTAGAGTTCTTGGCTTAGTAGAGCACATAATTTTATTGTTCCATTTTTCCACTTATGCAGTAGTTCCTAGCAGGGTATGTAATAATTGCTGAAAAATTTGAGACTGAGGATGCTGTGAAAACATTAAGGAGAAAAGCATAGAATCTTCTAAAGTTTACAATGATAACGTAAACTATATCATTATCATGTTTCAAAAAACCAACACAAAATAAACAAATTTTTAAAAAATACATTAATTGTTCTTAATTTTCGTTTTTGTGGTATGGCAATAAATTTTAAGTACTTTGTATGGATTGAAAGGAAATAATTTCCTCTCGATCATTCATCTTATATCTTTGCTTTCCTAAAACTCAGAGTATCAATACATTTCTATGTATACATTTATGCCAAATACATATATTAGATCATTAATAATCTAAGGAAATTATAATTGTCTCTATCAGATTAATATGAGTTCTCAAAATAACATATTCAAATTCATGATCTGTTCTGCTATATATTGACATATGTGTTCCTAAAAATCATTTTAATATGCAAAATTATGGAGTAAAAGCCAAAAGGCCTACAGAAGATAGGATTAACACTTTAAAAAATCTTTGCCAATGTCACCTAAAAATACGTAGGGATCTAATGAAACTGATACATGCTAGATTATATATATAAAATAACAAATATTTATTTTATCTCAAAAAAGATTTTTTGTCTGGTTGTAGAAGTGAGCTTGGATGTGGTTTGCATTTGTTAGTATGAAGTGATGAAAAATGGGCTACCTGAACTCAGAAATAAAGTTTTAATGCCAGATGTGGATGGGAGTGAACTGAGGTATATATTTTTGGAGTGTGAACTGGGAGTGAACTGGTATATATTTGTGGAATGTGCTTGTGCTATGTGTACTTCCACATTGTTCTATTCAATGGGATGCAGCTTTCTGAGTTCACATAATGGTTCTCATGGGTAAAATTTCACAAATGTAACACATAATTTATATTATTCTCAAATTCTTCCCTAATGCAGTACTCATATTGAAACAAATTTCACATTTTAGAAACAAGTTTTATAGTAGAACTGACTGTAAATTCTTCCCTCCCACCAATATTGATAGATTGCAAATTGAATTCACTGAATGGATATGCTTTACTCATATTTCTCATGGGTTTTATAAGTATATTTGTATTAAATTTGTGTAACTTAAAAATTAATACTTAGATGACATCGGAAATATCTCTACAGGATCCATATAGGCCAATGTAGTTTATCATGTTTACAGATAACTTCACACTAAGCAAATTTATCAACCTTCAAATGGAGCAGTAGAACTTAATATATGCTTTGAATTATAAGTTCATTTGTTAAAAGTAGTATGACTGTTATAGTGAAATATAGGGTGTGTATGCTACATCCTACAGAAATAATATAAAATTCCTAAAAGGCATTTACAGGGAATTACAGAGTCCATCTTTGTGTGTAATTTTGCACTTGCCTATATGAATACAACTCTTAATGAAATCAAGTCACTGAGAATAGCACATGCTTTCAAGAGTGGAACATAGTCATAACACTGGTAAGAGGTTTAATGGTCCTGAAATCAATAAGATACCTAAATGCATTCTTAAGATGTTGGTTGTGCAGCATCTATTGCTTGCGATTGATTATTAAAATATAAAATACCACATTTCCATAGCAGTTCTTGTTCTCATGCACAAAGTACAGAAATCAAAGGGGAAAGTTAAGCTGTCAAAGAAGACCCGAGACTTTTACCCCTAGGAAATTATTGCAAAATTAGTAAAATACAGAAGCCAAAACTTCATTTTGAAATGTCAAAAACCAACATGCTGTCAATGAGCCAACTACCATATATACTGTACGATTAAAGTAGTGCAAAAAGAGTTATTCCAAGTATTTAGCATAGTATGCTTTCTAATTTAAAATCAGAAGTTGGTAACAATAAGTACAATAATATTTACTTGACTTTTAATTTAATTGTGATGTTTTTTGACATTTCAGTGTAAAAATACCATTCAATTTCAACATGGTTTTGAGAACCAGAACCACTGAAGAGATCAACTTTCCTAGTTACTAGCACATATTACAAATAAACTTATTTTATATATTAATATTAAGCCAGAATTCATAAGTATGTTATATCTATATAACATTTTATATTGAAGTGTGTTATCTCATTTGAACTATTCAATAATCCTGGGAATTTGCCCCAGAATTTTAAAACTATAAATGGTTTTAGAATTACACTTTACTGATAAGAAGCCTGAGGCCTACAGGATAAAAATATATTTTTATTGCAGATTTAGAAAAAATTCTATTAGAAATTTCTCTTCTATGTTGTTTTTTAATGAATTGGTATACTTTGTTACTCCTGGCATTAGAGAAATTAATAAGAAGACATCAACATTTAGTGTGTTCTTTTTAAAAGTTGATGGTTCAATAATTTTATTAAACACTCTTCATGTTCTTGGACTACCAATAAGATCTTTAGGAAATAGTCCTTGGTTAATCAAAATCTAGTGGATTAGAGGTTAGTCACATAGAACACGTTAAGAATAATAACAAAGTCAGTGTAATAAGACTAAATGGAAGGCACAAAGAGCAGTTCTGACCTCATTATGCATATGGAAAGAGCATAATTTGAGGGTCAAAGAGTTCTTGGTTCATGTCACAGTTCAACTATGGTAGTGATTTTTGGACTCGTGCTTGTAACATGAGAATAGTCATCCTCATATTTTATTGCTTTAAGATGATTAAAATAATATATAGAAAGCACCTGTACCTAACTGTGATATAGATTCTCAATAAACATAAGTATTAGTAGTTGTCATTATATGAACTAAGAGACTGAATTTTGGCACAGTTGGAGAACACGTAAATTGCTCTAGTTATGATAGAGTAGGTAAGAAGTAGATTGGAAATTACTGGTGGATAGAGCTTTCAGAATCAAAGAGATAGAATAAACACATCGTGAAAATACAAGAAATAAAATGACACTTTTGATGATGAATAGGAAAGTCAAACTAGTAAATATACAGAAGTAGTAGTGTTTACAGTAATCTATCACAGAAACAAAGACCTGAGTACTACATGTTCTCATTCATAAGCAGACCCTGAACATTTACCATAATGCAATAAGAAAAGGATTGGCAATAGCGGTACACTGCCAGGGGAAGGGGATAGGGCACATGTAACATCTTTAAGAGTACCTGATCTCAAACCATGTGAAGTGGGGACCAAAAGGAGGCCCAAACTTTACCTGTACAATATAACACTTGTATACCTAAATCTGAATTGTACCTCATATCTTTAAAATAAAGTTTTAAAAAATTTAAAAATAAGTAGTAGTGTTTAAAGTTGAAAGCAAACCAGGGTCAGATTACAGAAGACAAAAGCTAGCACACAGGGTTCAGCAGTGAACCTCTGGATAGTGGAAAACATAAAATTTATTGAATAACAGAAATGGGTGGGGTAGTATTTTCAGAGAACAGAGATTGGAAATCAGGGGTAAATTAAATTTATCATTAAACCCTAAATTTAAGGTTTATAATCTTATAACAAATTTTGTACTAAATTTTAAAAAGTTGCAATTATAGATAGCAGTTTAAATTATTACCTTAGTAAAATTTATAAACGTATATAGTTTACCAATTCAGATTTAGATTGGAGAATACAATGGAACATAAATCCATTTCTGTGACTCTAGAGTTAGGCAAAACAGGCATTTAATATATGAAAATTTTATTACAGCTCAAACCTAGAGATAAAATATACATGTTATCATGGACTTTTTTTACCTCCCCTCATGTATAAGTATATATGTTGAAGAAAACTTGAGAGAAGAGATAGGAATCTGCTGTTATCTCAGAAGACTGAATTTTCCTGTGCCTCTCAGAATGGGAGTGGTTCCCTGTCCTAAGTGTGAATCTTAACTCATCATCCCTAAAAGCAAACTGATTGACAATATCTGGTACCCTACTGAAAAAGCAGCTGTCTGTACCCATACTGAAGAAAGAATTGTCTGAGTGTCACTTAATGTGAGATGTTTGTCTCAAAATAATGCCTTAATTGAAAAATAGTGGTTCCCAGTAAACATATTCCTAAGGGATTTTGAATAATAATTTTGCATATGTGTACTTTTTCTTTTGTTTAATTTTAGAAATTAATTCCAGTGTTCAGATTTAGTGCTACTTTCCTGGTAAAAAATAATTCTAGTAGAGTAGCAAACACATTTCCTCATATATATCTCTAGTATAATGTGGGTTGTAGCTACAAAGTGGATTTGATAATCAGTTTCATTTCTTTTGATCCAATTACCTTGTTCTTTCATTTCCAAATGGCATTATGTACCTTTTGAATCAAAGCAAGAATGGTTTTTCTGTACTTAGGAAGTACACTCTTAACTTAAAAGTTACAAAGTGTGTCAAAATAAATGTGCTTCTGGAGGGAAACCTCCGATTCAAACTCAAAAAACGAGTGAGAAGGCCCAGGTGTTTCCAATGGGCTCCCTCTGTGAAGAACATACCAATCCCATCATGCTGGAGATGTTCTGCCTCATGGACAGATCCAACCATGCTCCCAGACCCAGCCATGAGCTTCTCTTTGTTGCTGGACAAGTCCACCAAGGAAATGCTGGAGTATCCAGCTTTCCAGGCTTGCTGATGTGCTGTATGAAGGAGATGCAGGGCAAGGAGCCATCCCGTATCCCACCAAGTAGCTCCTCAAGGAGAGCTGCTAGTCCTAGGCCTTGCCAAAGTGCATTATCTATTTCACCGCCACTGCTGCCACCATATCCACTGCAACTGTTGTGGAATATAAGTGAGTTGCTCCCACATACCAAATGTCTCGTCATGGCTATTTAGAATGATTTGGGTTCTTTGTGGAAATACATTGAGTCTAAAAGAAATAGCAAAATCTTGCAGCATAAGACAGAAAACAAAGCACAAGCCATGGCAAACTATACCACCACCCAGGCTGTCCCTTCTTTCTCTTCACCTATTGGGAAGACCACAGACTTCCCGGATGTGGTCACTTACACTTTGCAGGTCCCAACTGCTCCTGCCATCATTGACTAGGCCGACCTGGCTGCTGGCTCTCCTACCCTGCCTATGTCCTATCCCTATACTCTGATCCTTTAAGTCTCACTCCAGCAGAAGGAAGTCCCAACATCCATGTTTGTAGATTCTCATCCTTTTTCCTTCCTCACCCCTCATCTTGTCCATTCCACCATGACCCTCGTTACCCCTGGCAGGCCTATCAACTCAACAGGAGTCTTTTCTATCACCTCAGCTAACATATCTGTTCTCTGGAATTCACAGCCCACTTTGAACCCTGAATATTTACATTGATAATACTCCTCATTCTAAGGCTGTAACTTCCAAATCTACCCCCAGTTTCAGGGTCAGTGGACTACCATTTTTCCAAATTCATAATTATATGTAATATAGTGGCACCCTGAGAGGTCATCACTCTCCATCCACCCAACTACATTTATTTTTTCCAGTCCCGCCAACTTTTAACCCTCCCTTTGGTTGGAAAATTACCCATTTGCCAAATTAAGGACAACCAATGGGAAACAGCAGGAATTCTATCTCCTCAGTGCCCTATTTATACAAGACTTCTGATCATGGATCCTCCAGTGACCTCCACTCTAGTGAGCAGCACCTCGGCCACATCATTATCTAAGCCAGCCTTTGACTCCAGTGCTGTAGATGCCTTCCCTCCTTCAAGGTTGTCAGTTTTCAGTCATCCCCTGTATCCAGGAATGGATCCCCTTCACACAGAGTAGGTTAGGCTCCT
>CAUYQG010025425.1:0-11738 GCA_963574415.1 Tarsius wallacei
CATCTCTACAATAAATCAAAAAATTAGCCGGGTGTGGTAGCGCGCGCCTGTAGTTCCAGCTACTTGGAAGGCTGAGGCGGAAGGATCGCTGGAGCCCAGCAGGTTGAGGCTGCGGTGGCTGGGAGCAGCCACTGCACTCCAGTCTGGGTGACAGAGTGAGACTCCAACTCAAAAAAAAGAGTCCAAAAGAGTCCATGTCTGTCAAGAGCTGTGGAGAGTCCGAGATGTTACCCTATTTGCAAGCTAATGAGTGAGCCTGCCTCACTGTCACAGATGCTAGCAGAAAATATGAGATTCCGAGGTCAGAGATAAAGGACTTTATTACTCATGGCTACACTGCTTTCCTTTGCCTCCCAAGTCCTATGGGAGCAATGTGGAGGCAGTTCCAAGTGGATGGTGCTGTGCGTATAGTGAGTCTGAGGAAGCTCCCCAAATTATAAATTATAAGAGGGGCCCTAGCAAACTTGTCCTAACTTTGCCTCAGAGGAAGATGTTATCTTTCTTTATCCCAGTCAGAAAGCAAATCTTCCCTCTGCCTTGAAGAAACCTTTATCTTCCATGACTCTGCTCTACAAACATCCTTGAAATATAATCTGGGTAGTAGTTATCACAAGATATATAGAAGTATCGTAGAAAAGTGTCCCTCAGCAATGTCTCCCTGTAGGGGTAAATTTCTGGACTAATCTATTTGTGTTGTGGTTCAATGTAGAACTGCCAGCTGGCTACCCAAGTCAAGGCTCCCATTAATATATTTAAGAAAGCAAACAAAGACCTTAGGCTTAGACAGAGTTGGATTAGAATTTAAAGTGTCCCGTTTAACAGATAAGTAAGTTATTTGCTTGGTGTCTCTAACTCTCACTTTTCTAATTTGGAAAAAGGGGCCAGTGATACTTACCTCATAGTGTTGTTACAAGGATTAAAATACATTGCATGTATAATTGTCTGAATACATGTTAGTTCACCACTTAATGTTCTTTGATTTTTATTTATGATAGGAACATTCTGGGTCCCTAATTTGTACAGAGTCAGCTGTCTTTTCTTGTGATTTGGTTCTGTAAATTGGAGGGAAAAACAGGAAAGGACAAATCTTTGAGCTTCCTCAGTATAAAAATACTCACTTTGCGCCTCTCTGTAATTCTTGGGTCAAAAGATCTCAGATTCTAAAATTTATATAACTCTCCAGATGGGAGAACAGGTCATCTTTGCTTTCACTTCTCTTGACTCAGTTTGCTGCTGACCATCCTCTTTTTCTCCTTACGTCCCTATCCTCCAGTGTTTATTTTCATCCTCCTTAATTAGAACGAATTTAGGTTCTCTGCTCTCAATTCTACACAATAAACACCCTGTCCTATAGTATTATAGATTTCTCTAGGGAACTCCAACTCAGTATCTCTCTAATTAAACCTGTCTGGGCCATAATTTTTTCCGCAGCTCTAAGCTTGATAGATGAAGAAACGCTAGGTGAAGACTAGAAAGCCTCACCTTATAAAACAATGCTAAAGCAGATGACTTAATTATAGGAGACCAAATAATTTGCCTCCTTTGCCTCATAAGATTATTTTGCTTTATTGGTTTCCAGACCAGAAATAAGCAAAGAGACCCAGGTGTATCTTCTGTGCTTTTTCATCCCAGGTGAGCCAGGACTTACCATGTTGTTACTGAGTGTCCTCAGAAAGAGGGAATTGGGCTTTGCTGCAGACAAGGAAGTTAGAGGCATCAGCTCACAGTAGAGGCATCTCAGCCGATAAAATATATATATACATGGCCAGGCGCGGTGGCTCAATCTGCAATCCCAGCACTTTGGGAAACCAAGGCAAGAGGATTGCCTGAGCCCAGTGGTTCAAGACCAGCCTGGGCAACTTGGTGAAATCTCTTCTCTACAATAAATCACAAAAGCTAGCCGGGCATGGTGGCGTGCATCTATAGTTCCAGCTACTTGGAAGGCTGAAGCGGAAGGATCTCCTAAGCCCAGCAGGTCAAGGCTGCAGTGGCTGTGAGCATGCCACTGCACTCCAGCCTGGGTGACAAGAGTGAGACTCCAACTCAATAAAAAAATAAAAAATAAAAATAAAAAAATACATATATACATACAGCCTTGCCATCTGGACTTGTTCTCAAACTTTATCATGTATGAGAATCATATAGAAGGCCTGTTAAAACCAATTGCTGGCATTCCTCCTCCAAGTCTGTGATTCTGTAGGTCCAGGAAGGGGCCTGAGAATGTGTGTTTCTAGCAAGTTGTTGGGTGTTGCTGAGGCAGCAGGCTGGGGACCGCACTTTGATAACCAGTCCCAACCACTTCTGAAGCAAGTATTCTCAGCCCTGGCTATATATTACAATCACCTGGGGGAATTTTTAGACAGTATTGCCTGGTTCCCACCCTCAGAGATTCCGACTTAATTGGGAGAGAGATAGGCCTGAGCGTCCGAATTTTTAAAAGTCTGTCAGGTGATTTAATATGTTCTCAGGGCTGAGAACCACAGGGCATCCAGAAGTTTCCCAGGTATGCGTGTTCTTCTCTCATTCCTAGTTTGACAACTCAGGAGGAAGATGGATGGATATAAATAAGTCATTATTATAAATCTTGCTGGATGTAAACAAGTCATTTGAAAGCCAACTAGAAAGTAAAGAAAGAATATCTGATCTGCTTGGTATTTCCTGCTGGTTAGGACTGATGACAACTCTAGCTCACAGTGACCCAGTTTGGAATGCTGGGCTCCAGAGCAAAACATCTCCCCTGGAGTCCTCTTTAATTATAAAATAACCAGCTCAGTAGTTTCTCCTCACTTCAACAGACAGGCTTATGGTGTGGATTTCAGTCCAAAGGGCCTCTTTTTTATTATTATTATTATCATTTAAAAATAATCCTCTACAAAAGCATAATATTTTCTCAAGTCTTAAATTACTTGTCCTCAGCATGTGAGTTAAAGTTTAGAGAATTTAGTCCAGTGGTTCTCATTCCTTACTGCAGATTAGAATCACCAGGGACCCTTACAAAGAGAACCTATCTCCACCCGGGGTGAGTAGCTGGTCCTGGATTCCTGGGATGTTCTGCTTTTTAACACTGAAGGTTCTAACACCTTAGGAACCCCTCAGTCCTGGGCAAATAGGGATACTTGGTCAACCCGTCCTATCTCAGAACAATTACATCAGAACCTTAAGGGTGGGTCCTGGGCATTGGAATGTGCAATGCCCTACTCAACCCCAACCATGGGGATTGTCATGTGCAGCTGAAGTTGAGAACCAGTGGGTTTTAAATTAAATGGAGTGGTGTGCATTGTAGTGTTTTGGTGTTTTCTGGAACTCCAATAACCTCTGTATATTAGAGGTTTGTGTAAGTGTGCATCCGTGCGTGTGCACTTCCTCCAGGAACATGTGATTTCAGGATTATTCTCTCAGAACCATTTAAGCAATTATGAAATTTGATGTCTCAAAAGCCTGTGTCTTTAGCAACCATGGTACATGTGACCGTCTGAAAATACTTCGCCTTTGTGGAGTGTGGCCCCAACAGGTTCACACACATAACTCACCAAGCACCTCAAAAGTGGTCAGCAGTGGGTGTGGCCAGTTATCTCAGTTCTGTTTGAAGGCACAGTGGAGGTCACCCTGGGCAATGCTGACAGGCTCTTATAAGGAAAAGCCTCCTTCCACTTCCACACAGATTTTAAAAGTGTTAATAAGCTGTTGTTAAATATATATATCTAAACTAAAAGCAAATAAAGCTACAAAGACAGCCAAGTGGGCAAGGGGAAATAAGCAGCTCACAAGCTGGTGGATAATGCTCTTTCAGGAATAATTTCAGAAATGGTCTTTTACAAGCCATTAATTCAATTCTCCTGGGAGCAAACCAGGAGGTCTCGGTCAGAGCAACTTTTCCTCCATGTGAGAAATGTTTTATAACTGGAAGAAAGAGAATATTTACCTAATTTGCCAGTGCACGACTTATGTAATAGTGTGCTGCATTCTATTGTCCAGAATAGGCTGGACATACCCCAAGTCAGCTTCCCGAGGCAACCCAAGCCAGTCAGAACATGGGGCAGCCAAAGTGCAGGCAGTCAGCACCCAGGCAGGAAGAGTGTGCTCTGCCCACAGTAGCTTAATACACAAATGTCAAAAAAAACAGCTGGCCAACCAGTAGGGCAGAAAGGCCCAAGCATATAAAGGCTTCTTCCCCCCTAGACTAGTTAGAGAAATAAGCATGTCTATGGAGGAAAGTGAAAAATAAATTTAATTTAATTTAGTTTAATTTTAATTTAATTTTTAGAGACAGGGTCTCGCTCCATTGACCATGTTGGAGTGCAGTGGTATGATCATAGCTCGCTGCAGCCTCGAACTATTGGATTCAACCAATCCTCTTGCCTCAGCCTCCTGAATAAAAATGAATTTTAATTAGTGGCTAGCCAACCCTTCTAAAACTTACTTTAAAAAAAATAGTTGACAGCTGCACGCTGTGAGTTTTGGATGTTGAGACTTGGAGTGACAGCCTAGAGTGAAACTAGCAATGAATTTGAACATTGGATATTGGGAAGTGGCTTCCTCAGGAGGTCAGTTGACCTCTTTGAGCCTTTGTTGTTTCATCCATAGCAAAAGATTTCAGCTTGGCTCACCAACCCCATGTTTCTCAAATTGGGTCCAAGCTTGGCAGAAAGTAACTCCATGATCTACCTGCCACAGAGCAGTATGGTGATTAAGAACACAGACAGTGGAGCCAGACCACCTAGGCTAGATTCCCAGCCTACCACTTACTAGCTGTGTGACTTTAGGCACATCACTTAACCTCTTTGTGCCTCAGTTTCCTCATCTGAAAACACGGATTATAATTCCAACCACCTCATAATGTTGTAATATTAAATGAGAGAATGTCTAGAAACTGCTTCCAACAAAGCCTAGCACATAGGCATGCCCCATTAGTGTTAAATGTTATTATTAATTATAATGATTTGGCTTATTTAGAATACTAGGGAAAAGGAGCAAGATCGTGGAAAATCTTGAAAGTCACAGAAAGAATGATGGAGAAAATTGAAATTAGTTGTAGGGAGCAAGGTTTTTCTTAGAACTGTTTTTAAAAATGTGCCACCGTGAGGTCCCCTGTCTTAGTCTGCCTTATGTTGCTATAAAGGAATATCTGAGGTTAGGCAAATTTTTTTTTTTTTTGGTAAGAGGTTTATTTAGCTCACAGTTCTACAGGCAGTACAAGAAGCATGGTGCCAGCATCTGCTTCTGGTGGGGGCCTCAGACAGCTTCCTCTCATGGTGGAAGGTGAAGAGGAGACAATCTGCTTGCACAGAGATCACATGGCAAGAAAGAAAGCAAGGGGCCGGGGGGGGGGGGGGCGGGGAGTGCCCGACTCTTTTTAACAACCAGCTCTTTAGAAAACTAACAGAGTGAGACCTCACTACCTCAAGAACTGTGCCAAGCCCTTCATGAGGGACTCACCCACAGGACCCAGACATCTATGAGGCCCCACCTCCAACACTGGGGATTAAATTTCAACGTGAGGTTTGGAGGAGACAACACTCCCCTCGCCACCAGCAAACACATAAAATGAAACATGTTCAAAGCAAACACATGATTTTTTTTTATTCTTTTGACTTTCCACTGGATCATTCATTGTAATGTACTGAAAACGGCCCGGAACATAGAAAAGTATCAATAAAAGTCAGCTGCTATGATTGTGGTGGTGGTTGCTTTTCATACCAATATTACCCCTACTCTGGATAACAAATAATGCCCAACAATAAAGAGCAAACTCGATGATATGGGTAAAAGTGCTTTGCAAATAGAAAGCATTTTATGGAGCTAAGGTATTATTATTATTCCCCTACCTCAAAGAAAGTGATTAATTAGCCAAATATTTGTAAAGTACAAACCACAAGCTCTGTTTTGTGCAGAGGGAATGGAAGTGATCAGTATTACCTTATATGAACTTTGAATCTAAAGCCACTCCTGCAGCCCTGAGAAGAATGACTGGCAGTAAATTTCCTCAAAGCTAGAGGATTTTCACCTGCATGGAGTTTGTGACGTCTATTGAGAGCTCAACAATTAGCTATTGTAATGTTCACTGAATCAGACATTGACCTGGCTCTCTTCTTAACTGCCTGTTCAAATATTTAGAAAAGAGAAACAATGAAACCTGAGAAGCATGAGGATCTGCTTGTTTTCCATCAGCAGCAAAATAAACAAGAAGAGTCTGGTACTGGAGAGCCCAGGAGGCAGGTCTCCAAGGGCCCCAGCCTATGCCCTTCCCCCAAAGATGGGACAATTCCAGACTCAGCTTTGCACCAAGCAGACACTTGACACCGTGCCAGACGCTATCCAGGCAGCTCCTTAAGCTGAGTAATGAGACTTGGTTTATTGGGAACCTTTAATTACCAGTCTAATGTACAAACACATTTCTCTCTAGAGAGGTTCACACAAGCAGGGGCTTTGTTCAGAAGGAAAAACAGGTTGCTTCCTTTTCCCGGCTGAGAAGACTTGATCCTCGGTGATATTTATCAAGGATGGGTGAAACCCACCCGCTTCAGTTCTGATACATTACATTCCTGTTCCCCCACCCAAGAACCCGTTGGGCTAAGTCTCCGACTGTCTACAATGACTGCCACTTCCCATCACCTTTGCTCTGCCTATGTGATATAAATAATGACTGTTTTTAGAACATTATACTAGGCACTAAAAAGATTTACAAAGCAAGAGAAACACAGATTCATCACTTTCCAGAAGCACTGGGTCTGATACAGAAAGTGAAAGAAGGTCCCCATTGTCTAACTGCCGAACACATTCTATTCATTGTTACAATAGAAGGCTTTCTTGCAAAAGATAATGGATGGGACAGAAATAATCATACTACTAGTAGTTAATATGGATTGGATACCACTTGCCAGACACTGTGCTGAGCCTTCATCCTGAAATGTGTTTTTTAATCTTCACAAAGACCCATCAGGTAGGAGCTACTTGTCATCATCCCCATTTGCTTTTTGAGTTGGGGGTCCCAATGTGTCGCCAGGCTGGAGTGCAGTGGCATGATCATAGCTCACTGCAGCCTCAAACTCCTGGGCTCAGCGATCCTTCCATTTCAGCCCCCCGAGTAGCTGGGACCACAGGCACACACTACCACACTTGGCTAATTTTTTATATTTTTTTTGTAGAGACGAGATCTCACTATGTTGCCTAGGCTGGTCTTAAATTCCTAGGCTCAAGCAATCCTCCCATTCTGGCCTCCCAAAGTGCTGGGACTACAGGTACTTGCCACCACGCCTGGCTAATTTTTAAATTTTTTTGTAAATCAAGGTCTTGTGATGTTGCCCAGTCTGCCCCATTTGACAATAGTTTTCCCAAGGTTATGTACTAAGTAGTGAAGCTGGGCTGTAACCCAGACAGCAAGACCTAACCTCTATGCTTTATGGTACCAGTTTCTTGACAGTCTTTGGTTCATTGGACAAACTCTTTGTTTTCTGTTTTTTCTCTTTTCAGCATCTTAGTGTCATTTCAAGAAAAAAGCCTGGTGGCTGGGGAAGTACTTGGCCATCTCTGAAGCCTTCCATATTTTTTATTTATTTTTTTTATTTTAAACATATGGGGTACAATTCAGGATTAGGTATACAAATGTTCATTATGCATGTATACTTGTTGATTAGGTGTGCACCCCCCTATTTCCCCCACTCCTGGCAGATTCTCACTACTGCCAATCCCATCCCCGCCCTCCCCTGGCAGTTTCCCACTACTGCCAATCCTTTTCTTATAGTATTACAATAATTGTTCAAGTGGACGAATTCTAAAATGGAAGTTGGAATGTGTCAAGGCATTTGGGATAAATAAACCATTAGAAAAAACAAAATTGAAAAATATGTCCCTGCTCTCTTGGAGCTTACATGAGCCACATACTGCATGAGCCACCCGTGTGTGGCAGCCCCAGAGGTGCACTGCTCAGCTCTCCCTTCACGACAATCTGCTTCATCGACAGAACTGGTGGACAGCCTCCATCACTGCGTCTTTAGATCAGCTGTGGTTTTATGCAAGGCTGTGACCGATACTGTAGGTTGCCAGAGCCTCTTCCTGTCCTCTTCAGGACTCCAAGACAGGCACTCTTTGCTCAAGGGCGCCCCCCATTGGTCTGAGGCTGCTCAGTTGTCCTACCCAGCCCTTCTCCCTGTCCCTCTCCCTTCACAAGTGTCAGCCCTGCATCCTGGTCTTAAGGTGCTACCCACCGACTCCTGCTACTTCCCCTTTACCCTCCATTTAATGTTACCCCAATCAATCTCTTGCACATCAAAATCCATCTTGACATTTGCTTTTCAGAGGACTCAAACTGGAGAGTCTGCTCTATGCCATATCACTGGGAACTGCCCCACTTCTGATATTAGGGATTCAGACACCCACTGTCTGACCACAGCCTCTAATCCTGCTGATCTGCACACCCAGCCTGATCTTCACCTGCTCAGGTCTTCCTGCTCTTTAACCTGCTTGCTTTTTCCCTTTTGCTTTTACCCTCCCCCCACCCCCAATTTGTCATAATACCCACAGTCCCTCCATTTCACCATTTATCACTGAGTGCGATTAGCAACTTTGGGGGGACTATTATTTGTTGTGAGGTACCCTGCCACACACTGCAGGACATTTAGCAATCCTGGCTCCTGACTACTGCATTCCAATGGTGCTCTCCATCACTGTGAAAACCCAAAACAGCCCTGCCTGCTTCCAGACACCACAGCCGGGTAGCACTTCCCCCTCTGCCATTGAGAACCTCTGGTTTATTCTCTTGTCAATCTCCCTTGCCCATTGTCCTTCCATCACAGCGACCTGAGCATACTCCAAGCCTGGATGACTAGAGATGATCACCTGCTCCTGGCTGTGAGCAGGTGCCCGAGGGCTGCTAGGCCCAATCTCGCAGTTGGGCAAAATGATTCTATCGTCAATTCCTGGTCATTAATCCCAAGCAGGTCCCCAGTGCTGATGGCAATCTAGTGGGCTTGCTCTTTCATTCTTCAGGATGACCGTTCAGACCTTCTCCACTCTCCTGAAATCTCCAACCCTCAGGCCCTACAAACCCAGAAAGAGAACTTTGTCTGTTACTATACAGAGAGAGTAAATACCATCAGCCCACCTGTCCTCATATTCCAGCCCACAGCAGTTATTCCTTGATGCATCTGCTCTCTCAGCCTCACCCTTCCCTCCCAGAGCAGTGGAAGAGGAATCTGTTCCTATATCTAGAACCATCTCCCTCATTTGGATCTCACCTCCGCCTAAATTTTCACAACTACTAAAATATATAAGCAGTCTTTCCTCCTTGTCTCCCCTCCCCCGTGTCTCCTAACTTCATCTCATCACCATTTAAACATGTGCTTCTTTCTCCCACAGAAAAGCATTCATTGTTTAGATATACTATGTAACACCGCTTCACATAGCACCTCATTAATGTTGCATCATGAGGGGGGACTTAGCTTGACCAAGGATTTTTTGCCCTCCTTGGATCCTTCATCACCTCCAGGGATGGACAAACCTTTTTGAGAGACTGCCTCCCCTCATGGTATCTGTTTCCTTCGCTCTCCTTCACTCTTGGATCCTTCTAATCTAAACCCCTCTGTCATCACTGCAATCAAAACTGCTCTTTCCAAGGTGACCAAAGACCAGAGTCCATAGACAAGTTCAGTCCTCAATTTGCCTGACCGCCTGGCAGCACTTTTCATATTAATCCATTCTTATAGAACAACTTTCTTCATTATTATTATTGTTGTTATTATTATTATTTTAGAGACAAGCTCTCGCTCTGTTACCTATGCTGGAATGTAGCTTTAAATTACTGGGCTCAAGTGATTGTCCCGTCTCAGCCTCCTGAATGCTTGGGACTACAGGCGTGTGCCACCATGCCTAGCTAATTTTTTACTTTTAATATTTTGTAGAGACCAGGGGTCTCACAATGTTGCTCAGGCTGGTCTCGAATGCCTGGTCTCACATGGTCCTCCCACCTCAGCCTCTTACATAGCTAGGACTACAGGCATGTGTCACCACTCTTGACTAATTGATTTTTATTTTTTTAGAGTTGAGGTCTCTCTATGTTGCCCAGGCTTGTCTCAAACTCCTGGCCTCAAGCCTCCCTCCCACCTCAGCCTTCCCAGTAGCTAGGACTACAGGCACGCTCCACTACACTCAATTTTTCATTTTTGTGGAGATGGGGTCTTGCTATATTGCTCAGGCTGGTCTTGAGCTCCTGGTCTCAAGTGATCCTCCTGCCTCAGCCTCTCAAAGTGCTGAGATTACAGGTCTGAGTCACTGTGCACAGCCATGGAGCCACTTTCTACCTCCGGCTTCCATGACACCAACACCTCCTGGTTTTCCTCCTGCCTTTTGGCCATCTTCCTATGAGGGCCCTTGCATTTCTAACCATCTCTTAAAAACGGATGTTTCCAAAGCTTCTGTCCCAGGCCCTCCTTTTCTCACACCCTTCAGATCCTTTCTTGGCAATATCTCCCAGGATGATCACATTCATTACAATCCATATGCTATCAACGCACAGACTGCCAATTCAGTCCTCTCTCTTTAACTCCAGACCTATGTAGCATGTGAATGTCATCCATGTATTTGCATCTGGATGTCTTGCAGATTCGAAAACTCATTACTTCTATTTCAGTTAAGTTTCAGTTGCTGAAAACATAATCTGTTCTAGACATTTTAAGCAGAGAGTTGCATGCTTAAAAATCATTGGAAGGACTGCAGAAGGTCCATAGAGTGGGTGTCCAGGAATGGCACCAGAATAACACTGCAGAATTAACCCTCTAGGGCAAGTGCTGTCTTTGCTACAGCAAGGAAGCGGAAGAATGAGAAACCTGCTGTTCCAAATATGGACCTAGCTCTGAGGCAGAAGTCAGGTAGCTATGGCTCTTTCTGTGGGATCCAGGGTCATTTATACCTGCTGCGTTTGCATCAGCAGAAGGAACTCTCTGGGCTCTGCTGCCTCTTTCTCTGCTTGACTCTGTTCTGAATTCAACACTCATGTGAGCGTGGCTGATGAATGAACCTAAGCCACGTTCCAATCCTGAATTGTAAAAAAGTGTAAGAATGTCGTTTGGGCCCTCTAGACTGTAGTATAGGGTGGACTGTGAGAAGGTGTAGAATAAAGGCCAAGTCAATGCACAGTATCCTTCACAGCATCTAAGAGCTCGTCGTTTTCCCAACAGACTGCTTTTCTCCCAGCATTCCTTATTTCTATAGCTTGTGCCCCTCCGCCCAGTTAATCAAGTCTGAAACTGGGGGTGATGCCCCTGCTCTGTTCTCCTCAGATCCATATCCAAGTTCCACCCCTAAATTTCTTTTAATTCCATCACTCTCTCTCATGCCTCCATCATCCCTCACCTGGACTATAATAATAGCTAACGGCTTCTTCACCAGTCTTTCCTTATTAGTCTAATCCCAGCATTTAACAGAACACTCTATCCTTATTGTGTGAAGTTAATTCCCCAAGATAAAGGTGCCTGATACAGACGCATATATTGTGATAAAAAAAAGTTTGAGGAGCCGGGCTCGGTGGCTCAGCCTGTAATCCCGCGCCTTTGGGAGGCTGAGGTGAGTGGATTGCCTGAGCCCATGGGTTCGAGACCCGCCTAGGCAAGCGAGACCTCATCTCTACAATAAATCAAAAAATTAGCCGGGCGTGGTAGCGCGCGCCTGTAGTTCCAGCTACTTGGAAGGCTGAGGCGGAAGGATCGCCGGAGCCCAGCAGGTCGAGGCTGCGGTGGCCGGGAGCA
>CAUYQG010025426.1:0-58247 GCA_963574415.1 Tarsius wallacei
TATATTTAAAACAATCTTTAATTTTTATAATTTTTAATCATAATAAAAATCTAAGTATTTTAATTTTTTTTTGGGTTGTTTTTTTTTTTTTTTTTTTTTTTTGTCCACAAAGGAGGGAATGGAAATCAGAGACCTTAACTGTCCAAGGTTACATTGAATGGCAGTCATGGGAGAGCATGCAGCTCACCTGGGCTGTGCCAGCCCATTCACAGACACGAGGTGCTAATGCACACTGAGAGCCCATTGGCAGGTCAGGACAGTGCCTTCTGTGACTCTGAACACAGCCCCCCCCGACTGATAACCCTGCCACAGCTTCTTCTATTTATTAATAATCTGGATCGTTGTTCTTGTTATTTATGGTTCACAGTGCAGAATCCAGCATCACTAAAAATGCAATGAGAAGTGTAGGTGTAAGAGTGGCAGATTAAACACACCGATGTATTTCTGTATTCTCCCCGACTCCACAAACATGACAATAAAGGGACTTTCTAAAGCTGCAAACATTCATAATGATAATGAAAAAATTCAAGAGGAAAATAGTCACAGAATTTTAGAACCCGAAGCAGATGAACAAGGGGTCATGAACGTAGCATGATGCAGAAGACTGGAACCAGAACCTGCTATGGGAAAAGTCCAGAAGCAAGTAAGTCTTTACCTTGGAAGCCCAGAAAAGCCTGAAGATTATGGGTGAAAAAATCTCGAGAAATGAGAGCACAGTCAGGGCTGAAAACAGGAGAATTTGTTAAATGTCTAAGTATGAAGTAGACATTTAACAAAATGAAGTATGAAGTAGATAGGTCCTTAGATTCCTTCTACTATTCTGTAAAACTAGGAGACTGTCAGCCCAACCCTGGTGGAAGTATCTGAAGAGGGACCCCAGGCTCTTAAAAACAGTGGGCTTAAGTGGAAGTTGACATTGTGGACCAGAGAACCCGAGCCCTGTACCCAGCTCAGTTCTAAGAACTCTGGCTGCCGGGTTTATACCCCCAGACAAGAGACTAAGTGGCCCAAGATCTATAATACTTGGGGACCGGATGATGAAATGTCCAGCAGATTACCTACAGCGAAGCCCACTTGTCAGCATACCAGGTGCAAACACATGCAGCATACAATCAATACTTGAATTTCTTGCTGTTAAAATATCATGAAATATTTCCGGAAAGCCTCTAGCATGACAGAAACAAACCAAAACAAACAACTAACTACAAACAGGGGAAAATTGCAAACAGAGACAAAGCAGGAAAGAGAAAAACATTTTGAAGGAAAACTCCTATAATTACTATCTTCAGAAAGACAAAAGAAGCTATTGCATGCATCACAACAGTTGACAGTAACAGAGCACTTACTATGCGCTAGGCACTGCTCCAAGCATTTTCACAATTTCCTGAGTCTTCCCAATAACCCTGCACGAATAGGGTAGTATTACTGTTTTCATTTTACAGTTGAGGAAACTGAGCCACACATGACTAAGTATGCTATCAAATGTCACATAGCCAGTTAAGCAATTGAGCTGCAATTTGTACCCAAGCAATCTGCTTCTTCAGTTTATAATCTCAACTACCATGTGAACTAGACTGCTCTAAAGCCAATAAAAGGCCGTAAAAAAGGGGCATCTAAAGAACAAAAAAGAGTGACTGAGAATTCAAACTACAACTGCAGACACGAAACACTCCTGAAAAATAAAGCTGAGGAAGCATTTCAGGAAGCAAAATACATACACAGAGGAAGAGAGAGAATAGGAGAGAGTATATAAAAGCAAAGAAACACCATTCCCTGTTGCAAGAACTTACAGGATCAACCCACCCAGCAGGTCCATCAAAAAAAAAAGTTGTTTGAGAAAAATAAAAGAGAACGTGAAGAAGACAAATTACTAGAAGAGTAATTAGAGAAAATTTCTCAGAACTGAAAGATTGTAGTTTCTAGAATGAAAGCATCCACTATGTGTCCAGTATTATGAATGAATATAGATTTTCAGACACAGCATTTTGAAATTTCAGAATGCTGGGAAATAAGAAAACCCTTATTTCCTTTTCTTTCTAAAGACAAAAAAAAAGATTAAAAATAAAAGATTGGGATTTAAATAATCTTACTTTCTCAACAACACATGGGAAACTAAGAAGACAATGGAGAGATGATGGAGAGATGACTTCAAGCTTCAGAGGGAAAGCTATTTCTGTGCTCAGTCTATCAGGGAGAATAGAATAAAGATTTTTTTTTCAGGTATAAGAGTAATCTAAAATTTATCTCTGACTCATGCTCCCTATTTGGAAAGCTACTGGAAGATCTGAGAATAAATCAATAAAGGGAGAGAAATAGAATCTAGAAAATCAGGGAACCCAACACAGAGGAGAGTGTAGGGGACCCTCTCCTCAGGAAGGTCCAAGGAGTTCACCCAAGGAGACCCAGAGAGCACCACCAAAAAGCCAGACAGGATGAAGGCCCCGTCAGGGATGTAGCCAAGAAGCAAAGGAAAACCAGTGGGTTACCCAATGTGTTTTAAAGATATTGAGAGAGGATCTAATTTGGAGATGAAGTAGAGACAGTTGCATGTATAACAGTAAAAAATATTCATATACATGTAATAGGCAAATTATTACCTTCAGGGGAAAATTACGAAAAAAAAAATCATAGTGTTCCTGTGACTCAGCGGTGTAAGCATGTTATTTAAACCTCCCAAGGTAACATAAACAATGTATAGCAATCTAATGAAAAACTGTGATGTAACTATAGGGGGAGAATGGGAGCAAGAGCTGTGGTTTGTGTGTGTGTGTGTATGTGTGTGTGTGTGTGTGTGTGTCTGGGCAGGCACACATGAGACTCTGTGTATATATGCATCAAAGAGTCAAATGTTAATTTTTTATAGTAGGAAGATCAATAGATTATTCCTAAAAGTGAAAACTTAGCAGTGTAAGCATGTTATTTAAAATGATTGAGGTAACTACCGAAAGAATAATTAAAATAATTGAAAGTGAATACCTCTGGGGAATAAGAACCTGGTGTTGGGGCAAAGATTGAGGATTTTATTATAAATGTTCCAGAACTATTTGGATTTTTTAAACTATATGCACCTTGTCAAAAATTAAAATGTGAAAACAATGATAATTGCCTTATGGAAGGGAGCAAGCAATGCACATTAAAGGGTCATTTTTGACTGGACTAAAACGGCTCCTTAAGAGTGGGAGCTGTTCCCAACCCGTAACAGGAGAAGGGTGCCCAGCCTGCCTGCGCTGGAATTCAACCCTCAGTGGGATAGAGCTTGTCTGGTCATGGTGATCTCATTTCTGCCAGCCACAGATGCCAAGAACCCACTGCTAACACGTCCTAAGGGACGCAACAGGAGGTACTAGGAGAAGTAGGATTTGACTCTGTGTGAATCAGACCGAGCCCAGCTTGCTTTCCCTAAGGATGAAGGGCTCTTCTAAGTAGGGTTTTCTTTTCCCCATCTGTGCAAGTTGTTTCCCAGCAACAGCACTATTTAGGGAGGAAAGATAGAGGTTTTGGATGAAATTGGAAAGAGGTAACTTTTCTCATTGGTCTCAAATTCTCAAAGCCGATGTTGAATGGCTTTGCTCTTAACCTTATTAATCAGCAAGTCAAACAGTAAAAATTGAATTTGTGTAATGGAATCAGACACTATGGGTAGATATAAAGGCAGCCAATGAGGTTTACATACTGATGGGAGAGACTGGCAATGCACGTGGGTCAGGCACATGCCTGTGTGCATACATTCTCAATAGCTAGTGTGAGTTAATAGACCTAGGAGTCAGCGAAGACCCAAGTCTAGCTTGTGGATATCCTTGTTCATCCTGACTGAAGAGTATTTCCCCTAAATCCAATTTCACCAGAACTATGACCCAAGCCGAAACAGAGCTCCATCCACCTACCTCTGCTGCAACCTGATAGGTGAGTGCTGTTTGTTGGCTCTTTCCAAAGGGAAAACTTGCTGGTATGGATTGTAGGGAATTTCCTCTATCAAAAGCCATGGGTTCCGCCAATCCATTGCAGTATGTTATTCCTTCCTTTCTGCCCTCTCTGTCTAAACATGCAGTTAGGCACAAACTGAAGTACCTATTGTGGAGGAAACTTTTTCTCTGGCTTCGTGTTTCCAAATAAAGGGACCGCTGTTTGAGTAAGCTTTCTAGCTCTGGTCCTCAGGGAAAGAATGACTTCTTTGGTTGGTGAGGAGGGAACCAAGTGTGTGTGGACCAGCCCCTTCTATTCTCTCCCTTTATGGAGTGGCAACCTGCTCACTGGGAGGACTCATTCTCTGCTTCTACATGGGGTAAACTTCAACTGACGGTCCCACTGGTGCCACTGGTATCCTTCACACAGGCCTGGGTGGGCAAACTTAATTCCCAGGTGCATCAGCAAGCCCACAGAGATCTATGCCATGTCCTCTGATCTGTGTTTCTTTTTGTTCCAGTAGTAAAGCTGCTGCCCTGGTCTCCAGCTGCCTGTTGCTTCCTCATACCCCAATAGTACCACGTGTTTTCCACCGATTGGCCTAGAAAATGCCAACCTGTTTTGCCCTCTGGGGTCCACTGTGTCTGCTGTCTCCTTTGCCTTCACTGATTTGAACCTAGCCCTGCAACTATGTGACTAGTTCCTCATTTTTCAATTCTCAACTTCAACCTTACCTCCTCAGGGATACCTTCCCAGACCATTCTATCTAGAGTAGGCCCATATCTGCTGGTTTTTGTCAATTAAACCTCCCTATTTGTTGTCCTAGTAGATAGCACTAATCACAGTATAAAGTCAGCCCTCCATAGCTGTGAGTTCTGCATTGAAAGATTCAACCAACTGGAGATCAAAAATATTTGGGGAAAAAAAAGGATGGTTGCATCTGTATCGAACATATACAGACTTTCTTTGTTGTCATTGTTCCCTAGACAATACAATATCACACCTATTTACATAGTATTTACATCGTATCAGCTACTATAAGTAATCTAGAGGTGATACGAGATATACGGGAACAAGTGCATAGGTTATAAGCAGATAATGCACCATTATATAAAAGACTTGAGTATTTGTGGATGTTGGTATACAAGAAAGTTCTGGAATCAATTCCTCCCAGATAATGACTGAAAATTCTTACCAAGTCATTGGTTTGCTGTATTATATTTTCCTTCTATAATGAAAGTTATATGAGGGCAAGGATTTTATCTTGTTCTTTATTGTGTCTCCAGCACCTACCAAAATGTTTTGCACATGGTAACTCCTCAAAAAATATTTATTGACTCAGTCAATCAAGTTAATGTTTTCTACAAAAGGAGCTTAGCTTGGGTTTTAGAGCATAGAATAGCTCTGTTGCTAATACTGGCAAACAGGCCAACAAATAAACTCCTCTAAAGACCTCTTTCTCCCTGTTTCATTCATTCACCAGTTGACTGTTGGTCAACAGCATGCTGAAAGCACTGGGTTTCTCTTACCAGCCTAGCAGGTGTTCCTGGTTTTCACCTGGAATATTCTGCCTATTCTACCTCTCCTCTCCAACCTGTAAAATGAGTCCTCATTGCAGATTGTGTCTAACTTCTATACAATCTAGCCACCATTTTAGTTATTATCGGCCATTTCAATTTATTTGGATCTATCTTTTGGGTTTTCCTCATTTTACGCCTTTCTTCTAATTTTCACTCTAGATTCCAGTTTGCTTTTGTAACACGCTGTCTCTCTGTCCCAAGGGAATCTGTACTGCTACATCTCTACTCTTCTTACCTAGAGATCATTTTTCCTTGGTATTTCTCCTTCATGGCTTCACAGCACTCTGCATTTAAAAATTAATATCTATATACCTTTAAAGGTTTTAAAAAGTCATGAAGACACTACATGAAATAATGAAGCTACTACATTTATATTTTATCAGAAATAATCCTCATCCACATTCTAGGTGGCATCCTGGAATTTCTAACCACAGTTCTAGGAAGACACTGTGCTGTCCCTGGAAGGGCTTGTGAGCAGTACTCTGTAGTTGGAAGGTAGAAAAGAGGTCAAAGGGCTCCCTCTGGAGCCAGAAGTCTTTATGATCATCTACTTTATATATTCCAGCCAAGACAAGGACAAAAGAAAAAGAAAGTCATGGAAGATTTTGTTCTCATGAGATTTAGAATTCTGTCCAATTAAACCTACCTTGTACTACTCCTAGGTACTTAGGTCATTCTTAGGCTTTTCTGCAACTAATACAAGATGTGAGTTTTATGGAGATTTTACACATTATAACTCATTCTCACATATGGGTATATGAATTAGTGTGTGATATGTGTGTGTGTATCTATACATGTAAAACTTGTCTAAGGCAAGTTGAAAACAAAAAATTGGATAACCAATTGCAAGTGGTGTCTTAAATTAGACGATACTTTATTTGGTTGTTTTCTTTGATCATTCTTTTCTAAGAGGAGTGGTCTACGGACTGATAGTGTTCATAGTGGACTTTCGTGGATTTCAGAAAATTTTTATTTTTTTTATCCTCAGCTTCCTTGGATGAATTTGGGCAGCCCAGAGACCTATGTGAGTGCTAGTATGAAATGTTTTTATTTGAAACACAAATGAATTAGGCTCACATGGTATATCTAGTGATGCCTAAATAGACTAAGAAAGTCCTACACTACTGGTTGAGTTCATGCCCTACACTGGGAGAAAATATATGTAAAAACAAATATATTCTATTATCTTTTCCTGCTTGCCTTGATTTTAATTACTTTATCCTGATAGTTTGTGAACTGAGCATAGTTCTAGTATGTCCAATATTACCAATAGGCAAAGGCAATATATAGTTTTATGTATTATATATGCACATATGTATATAAATATGACATATGTATAGGTGTATGTGTGTATATATAAGTATAAATATATGAGAGAGAATATATAATGAGAGAGAATCCCATATGAATGCCTAGGTCCAATAAATGTCCCTATCATGACTGTTTAACTTGGCAAAAACACTGTAAGTCTCCCATTTATTAAGACTCATTAAGTTTCCTGGTTATAAAAGTTTTTTTTTTAATGTTCTGTGATGAGAGATCCAAAGCTTATGGAAAACTATTCTTGAAAGGAGAAAGTATATCTGATGATATGCTTAAGCTAAAGCTGTTGCTAGAGGCAACCTGAGTCACTGATTGCAAATAAAGTATTGATCAGAAAGACCGAAACTTGAAGGACTTCTCAAGAAGAAAGAAAAAATGGATAGCAAAGAAAACTGTTGTAATTGCAGGGGAAGAGGGGAAGTGGTCTTGAGGCTCTGTTAGGTGACTTTCCTCACTCTGTGTCATCCTAGCCTCTAGGACAGAATACATGGGACTTTCAGAAACAATAGAGTGGAGATGTAGAGATTTAAAAGACAAATGAAATCTGTCCCTCTAAGTCAAAAGAAAATTGGGTCTCTGGTAATAAAGAGTTAGAGACACAATTGGTGCTCAGTATTCTGTCCTTCTTCAACCATTCTGCTCTGGAAAACTCCCAAGGAATGACATTTTAAGTACCGCTAGTGCCTAAAATAGAATTTGGATGGGGCACCCATTCCAGGCCTTATCAGAGCAGTCCCAGACCTTTTAAAGAAAACCATGGGAAAGAGAGGAACTCAAAGGAAATATCATCCCACAAAAGATCAAATGAATATCTCAGCACCGTGGCCCGATAAATCTCCTTGACTTATTAATAACATCCATTAATAGCATCTCTTCTTTACTATAAGGTAGGGTGGGGTCAGGGAGTCAGTGTGAGTAGGAGGCAGATCGCCCCGCGACCCCAGCACCTAACTCAAACCTCCAAATGGGGTGAATAGGTCATTAATAACTGGAGTGAAGGCAATGAAGTCTCTGGATCTCTGGCAGGAGAGGAAAGCCCCCTGAGTGGCTGCTGTAGCAGAAAGGCTTCAAGGTGATGTGCTTGCACAGTGGAGACTTACCAAGATGGGACTCACAGAGTCATAACAAAGGAGGAGGTAATTTTAATCAAGGTATAAGGACAAGATGAGAATTAGATTAGCATAATTTGTGAGAAATTTTCTGTGAGAGCTTGTTCTTTCTGATTAGGTGCATCATCAATGAATTAGAAGTTGATAGTATAAGGCTTCTACATAAAAGTAGCAATAAATATATGTTTAGTTTCATCTAAGGCAAAATTGATTGCCACGATGTAAGTAGGGTTGCCTTGCAATGTTCCTGGCACATGGTAGTTCTACTAAATATGTGTTGAATTGATGCATTATTGAATGAATATATCATCCATGATTTTAACTTTATGGCTTTACCTTGCACACTGCCATCTAGTGTCAGCATCCTTAATTGTAAGTAAAATGACAAGTGAAAAGAAACTTAATTTTGAAGTATTAGTATATATATGTTGGGAAGGAGTTTGTGTATATGTTTTTACATGTTTATTTAAACAAAGGAATACACTAATAATAGATTGTATAAAGGGTTTTCTTATTATTCTAGATGATTCAGGGAAGGCAAAAAGTCTCAGAAGTCTTATCTTCCTTACTTGGAATTTGTCTTAGTCTTTAGAGCATTTTTTTCAGAGTTTGACTCTGAAACAGTGAGGCTCTTCTAATTTTTATAATGTCTCTTGACTTACAAGTTGCAAGAGAACAGATGACTTAACAATCTAAACTTTTCAAAAGAATTTAAGGAAATATTCATTCTTCAGCAGCAGGAGATGAATGCAAAGGTCCAGTGGGCTTTCTGAGCCATCTCCTCGCTGACAATGATGGACTCTGTTTCTACTTAAGAAGAGAACATAGGGGGCTGACACAGTCTTCCTATTTTTTACTCTAATGAATGCTATTTTCATTTGCTTTAGAGAGCAGTCCCCAAGAAGACTAGTGACAAGATGAAGGTTCACTGGTTTCCTTTTTCCCTGACAGATTCAAAAGTGCTGTGCAGGTGGCAAATTAGACTTGGCTTCCCATTAATTGATAGGGAGAAACTTTCTCTCCTGCTGTTCAGATTGTCTTTGGATCCTTTAGCACACATGAGGTTTTGTGGAATTATCATTGTTATATTTATCATGGCTGCCTCTAATGCTGTAGGCAATATCTCTGAGAAAATGATAAAGGCTGGTATCAATTAGAAGCCTCTCTGAACAAATGTTTTAAAACAACAAGAAACTTGAGATTACTCTTGCTGGGATGAGGAGCACATCAATTAAATAAATTCTGATTTGGGGGTAGCTCTGTGTCTAGCCAAAGAACTCATTCTGTGATTGTCTTGAATGACTTAGAGAAAATAATAATAACAGTATTGATGATGATAATGATTATAACATGCTATCACTTTCCAAACTCCTACACTGTGCAGGCAACATATAGTGTTTTACATATATTGGGTCATTTAACCTACAGAACAACCCTATGAGGCAATTTTTCTTTGAATCCTGGAAAGATGAGGGACCGGCCCAGCTCCACACAGCTTGTAAATTGTAAAACCATCATTCATTTCCAGTTTATTATTGGAAAAGTTACAACAAGGCAACTACAGGATAAAAGTGTAGATCATTCCTTCCTACGATGCTCTAGTAGTCAGAACCAAAGGCTGAATTGGTGAGACCAGAAGGACTTAAATCCAATGCTGGCAGCCTTTTCCTTGGAAGTCAGAGAAAAGTTTTTTTGACACACCAGGCCTTGATGTGTTGTGGAATAAAATCATGAGAGTGAATCAGAAGGATATATTTAGGAGTTGAACACTGTGATGGCTTTGTGATGTGTTACCTTATCTAAGCTTACTTGTATTTTCCAGAATCCCCTTTCTGGTATGTTTATGGTTATGGTGGGCTACAAGGGAGATTCTTTCAAGAGAACTGGAGCATTAAAAGGAGACAGCAGCCATTTTGTAATGCACATAACCTTCTTCCAGTTAGACAGCCAAATGCTACTCTAGGTAGTACTACAAAGAAATTTTGTGATGTAATTAAAGTCCCAAATCAGTTGATTTTGAGATAATCAAAAGAAAGCTTATTCCAGGTGAGCTTGACTTAATTAAGTAGATGCCCTATAAGAAGGACTAAGCCCTCCTTGAATATGAAAAATTCCAAGCAACAGAGAAGAAAGAAACTATAAAATATTTCTATATTCTGGGGTCTCCTTGTTGCAGATCTACTGATTGACCTCATGGGCATGAAGTAGCCACTGGAGCTGCAATTGCTATCCCTTCCCTCTAGGTCCTTCCTTCATGAATACTCTGTGGATTTGGGGCTTGTAGACACACATAAGCATATACATATCTCCCATTGGTTCTGCTCCTCTGGATGTACTCTGACACAAACACTGAGGGAGGGTGAAACCATAGCACATTTGAAAACCAGCCCTATCTACCAGCCAAATAGGCTGATAAAAGAAATTGCCTTTTCAGAATAGAAGGGGGCACTGACTTGTACAGCATGTGAATAGAGCACATGAAGGAAAAATTAATATCAAGTTGTACCCAACTGTGAAGAAGAGGGAGTTCTTTTAATAGAGCAGTGCCTTTTATTAGTCTCCTTGGGCTGCCATAACAAAATGTCGCAGGGTGGAGGACTTAAACAACAGAAATCGATTTCATAGTTCTGGAGACTGGAAGTCCAAAATCAAGGTACCAGTGGGATTGGTTTTTGCTGAGGCCTCTCTTGCTGGCTTGCAGACAGCTGACTTCTTGCTGTGTCTTTCTATGACCATTTTTCTGCATTTGAGTGGAGAGAGAATGAGGTCTGGTGTCTCTTCCTTTTCTTATAAGGACACCAGTGCTATTGGGTCAGAGCTCTACCCTGATAACCTAATTTACCCTTAATTACCTTTCTTAATGACCCTATGTCCAAATATAGGCACGTTGGGTGTTACAGCTTCAATCTATGAATGGGAGGGGCATAATTCATCCTATAATACATATTTAATAGACAAGAAGGAGAAAAATGTTTCTAAATTTAGAGAAGGTGAAGAATGGGCTATTTCTATTAAAGATTAGCTAGTTATTGGTAGAGAAAAACCTTCTGCTCTTCATGTGGCTACTAAATTATGCGGCATATTTTTTTACACACTCTCCCTTCTGTCCTGTACTTTCTAGCAGCCATGTAGACTGTCCCTGTCTTGTCGTCACCAGATTATATGTCAATGCTGGCTTCTATATTGTTTTTTAAAAGAAAAACGTTCATGACTTGTTAACAATTTTTACCAAAGAACTATAAGAGAATTTACATTGTACATCCCATAGCAAAGTATTTCAAGTCTTTGCAGCTCATAGAACTGTCCTATACATCCATTGTGGTCCTCCTCTAGAATTTCTGCACTCAAAATCAGTCTTCAGCTCCTCCTTCTGCTTCTAATCTGAATATCCCATCAGACTAATGTTATTTAATGTAACATACATTTGTGGTTTTATCCCACCAACCCAAGTGATTTATCAAACAACACCCGGTGGTCTCCCTCAGAGGAATTCTGGTAAAACATATGGAGGTAGGGGGCAAAAAACCCATAATTATCTTTTTGGAGGTCAGGCTTCCCACAGCTAGGTAAATATTCTGAGAACCCATCGGCATCAGTGTACCAGCTAACATTGTTGTGAGAGACTGCGTTTGGCTTCAGTGAACTTCTTTTGGAGATTCTCCTAATGTGTTTGTCCATTTCATGGTGGGTGATTTACAAGAGCACCAGCAATCACTGTGCTGAGTGTTCAGCAGTTTTGGACCCAAAACAGAATGACTCCCATGCCCCACCCACCTTACACATCCAATCTCACCCCAAGTGACATTTGTTTGTTTGTTTCCCCACAAATGGCAGAAGTACTAAAAGGTTTCAAAAGTGATGAGTTCAAAACGATTTTTGGACAGTGGAAAAAGTATCTCAATAGGTGTATTGTATCAAACAGAGAGTATTTTGAAGGTGACTGCAGTTTAAACTTGTAAGAAATTTTTACAAGTAAATTCTAATTGTTTTGGGGTCCCCCCCGTACTTAGAGAAAAACAGAAAAACAATCTTGCTTAGAGAAAAACAGAATTGATAAAGGAGTTTGATGCCCATATCATAAAATTGCACTAGACAAAACACACTCCTGATTGGGTGACCATGGAACAGCAGCTTATTAGCCATTGGTGAAAGGTAGGCTGAGTCTGGGAGGGGATAAGGGTAGAGGACAGGTAAGTTTTGAGTTATCAATATCAAGCAAATGGTATTTCCCAAAGGTCAGACAAAATGCTTCAAGAAAAAAGAAATGCAGCAAATTCTCTTTCATTATGGTCTTCTGCTCCTAATTATCGAAGAGGAACAGGCACTGTCTTGACAGCCTGTTGGGACATTTGGGCTCATGGAACATCATACAGCTCCCCCTGAAGGAACTCTCTCTGATGCTCATAAAAATGGCTAATTTAACACAGCATCAAATTAATAATGGAATGTGGTTTTGCCACAGCACTGAAGACTTCACATTCATCAGCTACAGTGTTGGAACGTGCCTTCCCTGTGCCCTTCCCTCATCTCATTACACAAGTGCCTTGTTCTGAGACTCACTGAGAATTGTTCCCTGTGAAACACTTACACTTGGGTACCTTTAAAACATTTTAGTGATTCATTTGGAGAGGCACCATGATGCAGGGAGAGTTTGGGGATGATATGTTTGAATGTGCTTTGTCAATGGTTGAAGATAACAAAAAAATGTGAGTGTTTCTGTTATGAGTCAGGAGCCCGGCATACTAGGACTAATTCTACTGGTGACCTTCCAGAAGTCATTTTAACATTTCAGTTTCCTTATTTGTTAAAGTATGACTCTTCACGAGATGCCCTCTAACATCCATTCTGGATCAATAATGGTCATCATCATAATGATGATGATATTCATCACATGTACAATATGTATCAAGGCCCCCTTCTAATTCATTTATATGTATCATCTCATTTCATACTTGCAACAATTCTATGAAAGTATTATTATTATTATTATTATTATTATTATTATTATTATTATTTTGAAAGCAGGATTTATTGAGAGGACAGCAAAGCTTCCACAGTAGAAGGAGACCCGAAGGGGTTGCCCTAAAGTATTATTATTATTATCATCATCATCCCTATCTTTCTAACCCAGGCAATTTGCCTCTAGTGCCCACACCCAGCCAGGATGCCATCTTGCCACTATGAGTATATTTTAATGATGTGCTCTATTAAAAAAACAAAAACAAAAATAAAACAATAGCCCCGAGATTGCCAACTCAATATCCAAGATTCAGCTGTGGATATTTTTAGTGGTGGTGCAGATATAGCCTAATCCATTTGTGTTCCTGTCCAGTATTCTTATGACTAACATGGAAGAGTTGGTCCAGAGCTAGCAGCACAAACCCAGAGAGTTAAGCAGGCAAAGTTAACTGTCTTTCCCAGGACTGAACCCTTGATCTTGAGTTTTGAGCCATCTAGAAATGCCCCACTTCCCCAGTTTTTGACAGATATTTGCACATACTGTGCCTAGGGAACCAGGCTTTAAAAATGCCCACACTGTCTGTGTTGATGACCTGTGCCTGGGCAAGTATCATCTTGTCATATCTTTGCTTTGAGAGGCTTTGGGGGGAAAAGCAAAAATTCAAAAGAGGCCATCTTTTACTTAGTACTTAGATATGGCTAAGAGCATCAGTTTTAGGTTAGTTCTGATATCTACTACTGCTCAGCACATTCGTCATACCAAGAGTGGTCTTCCCCTTCTCCCTGCTAATCCCAAGCCCACTCAGCCTTCCAGAACAGCCATCTACTTGGCTTCTCTGATGTGTCTAGTTAAGCTCTGTCCTATTGCTTTGTAACTTTCATACATTGCTGAGTCTTGTGTGTACCAACAGGTACATTGGAGAGAATAAAGCCTACTTCGTTAGTTCCTCTAAAGGACTCAGGTCAGTGACAAACTGATCTCCTGCTTCTGTGTCCACCAGTCAACCACTTGCTGAATTGGAATGAAAGTAGGAATTGTATGCAGGGGTTTCCTTCTAAAGAAGAGTCCCCAGGATCCAGGAGTCTTTGTAGAAATGAGAACCCCTGACCAAGATTTGCATGTGGGATGTGGGCTTTTTTGGAACTAACCTCATACTTGGCCTGTCCATCATTGACATTCTTCAGACTGTGAATATCAACAAAAGCATCTAAATAACACATATCATTTGGGAAAGACACCATGAGCTTCTATAGACAGTTATTAACACATCAGTTCCAATTAGGCTAGTAGAAAACCAAGTAAAATGGTGAATCTCCATGGAAATCATGCTCAGGAATCAAGTCTAAAGAGAAGGGGTCAGATCCTGAACAACAAGAACACAAGAGCTGGCAGAGGATGTCAGAGTGAGGAATGTAGGATAGCTACCAAAGGATAGTGAGGCAGCCAATGGAAATGTTTTGTTATTAGGCCAGTCCCTGGGGAAGCCTCTCGAGGGCATTTCTGTAAAACCATGTACACAGGTTTATTGGAGATGTTGCATTCCCTCAAGGAGGAGTACCTGCACAAATAACACCTCATCAGTTTGCAACCTAAGGAAGCCAAGGACTCTTCTTGTGTTACCCTGATCTGATTTGACATTCTAGGCAGCAATGAAATAGTTATGATTTTGATTGATATCATATTTTGAACAAACTGCCTTTGAACTATCTAGCTATTTCTGCAGAGATACTACAGTCATAGTTCTCAAAGAAGACTTGCAATGTTCAAGGGGCATTTGACTCCCTTCTCGAGTCTTCCCATGAGGGTGGTGGAAGATCCAATTTGCTCACCCAAGTATGTGTGCTCAGACTCTCTCCCAAGTATGCATGTGCTCAGGTCAGTGTACAAGAGAAGAATGAGCATCCAATAGTTTGCATCAGAGTATGTACAAGGTTGGACTGTGAAACAAATATAGACAATTCTGAGCCAAATGGCCGCCACTGGCCAAGGCATCTGCAAACCACATTTGTTTTTTGGCTGTAAGGAAAAGTGCTTGGCTATGTTATCTCTGTCTTGTCTTTTTCTACTACCCTGATCCCCTGGGCAAGAGGAAGGTGTTGCTATTGATGTCTTTCCCAGACATGGATTGTTGTTTTTCTTTGTAGATTTTATGCATTGGCGGCCAAAAACCTTGAGTAAGGAAATGATCCTTTAGGAACAAAAAAATCTCTTTTGTATGCAACATTTAGGACATCAGACAAAATGGTCTTTCCAAACGAAGTTGGCTGGCAACAGGAAGAGTGGCATCTATGGGTCATAAAGCACAGTGTCTGTACATATTTCCTGCCGACAGGCACTTACTCTGCATGCCAATCCCATGTGTTAATGTCATTACATCCATCTCCACTGGGGTTCAGGTCTTTTGCTGAATAACTGCCTTGCAGAAGGTACTCTGGTCCAGCTAGAAGGAAGAATGCACTGGCCTCAACACCCTCTCAAATGATTTTTTGTTGTTGTTGGCTGTTTTCAAATGTTTACTTCTTTCTACAAAGTAAAGAAAGTAGAACAAAAGTAAATAGACACCAACTAGCTCTTCACTTTTTGACTGAATTCAAAGCTTAGAATTTGATTGCATATTGAATACAGCCCTACTTTATGCATTTAATGAACTTTAAAACATGCAACAATTTCCCTATAGAGCCAAGAGATTCCCAACTTCCTGTAGTACCCGAGGTGTCACAAAACAAAGGAGCAAATATTAACCAAGTCCTAAGAGAGGAGCATCTTGTCAAAGTGGCTTGACTGTATTTAAAGACCTTTGCTTCTTTCTGTTAACCTTGTCATATCTTCCAAACTATTTCATTTTGTTCTCTTCTACGGACATTTTATGGTGTTTTATATCATGAGAAAATATGCACATGAATTGTCTTCTTAAGCCCAAACTGGAATTACGTCCTAGAAACTTGGATAAAGAAATGAAGGGGCAGGGGCCAGGGGGACACAGCTCAAAGGAGGAGAAGGCAATTTTTTCCCATCTTCTTGACAGTCTATAAATAAGGGGGAAACGAAAGCAACAGAAAGGTGGGGAAAATTGTGAATTGTAAGTCTTGACTGATCAATGAGTAAAAGAAGTCTATCATTTTCATTGATTTACACATATAGATCATTATGATCAGTGATTTAAACTTTTTTTGTTTTTATATATTTCATAGCTTTAGGTTAGATTTTAAAAAATAAAATGTGGGCCGGGCGCGGTGGCTCAAGCCTGTAATCCCAGCACTTTGGGAGGCCAACGTGAGGGGATTGCCTGAGCCCACGCATTTGGGAACAGCCTGGGCAACTTGATGAGACCTCATCTCTACAATAAATCAAAAAATCAGCCGGGTGTGGTAGTGTGCATCTGTAGTTCCGGCTACTTGGAAGACTGAAACAGAAGGATCGTCTGAGCCCAGCAGGTGGACTCTGGGGTGGCCGTGAACATGCCACTGCATTCCAGCCTGGGTGATGAAGTGAGACTACAAATCAAAAATAAAATAAAATAAAATAAAATAAAATGTAGGGCAACAAGAGGAAATTGAAAATATATGTTTCCAGTCAGGCTCGGTGGCTCAGCCTGCAATCCCACGCCTTTTTGAGGCTGAGGTGAGTGGATTGCCTGAGCCCACGGGTTCAAGACCCGCCTGGGCAGCTTGGCGAGACCTCATCTCTACAATAAATCAAAAAATTAGCTGGATGTGGTAGCGCGCGCCTGTAGTTCCAGCTACTTGGAAGGCTGAGGCAGAAGGATTGCCGGAGCCCAACAGGTTGAGGTTGCGGTGGCCGGGAGCGGCCACCGTACTCCAGTCTGGGCGACAGAGTGAGATTCCACCTCAAAAAAAAAAGAAAATATATGTTTCTATTCTTAAGTGAAATCAATGTGAGTCTATAATAATATTTATTCAAAATATGTCACAATTGTAAAAAGTATATCTTTTGAGCTTCTCTGTGATGTTGTCCTCAGGGTCCATAGCTCAGAACCATTTCAGTCTAAAAATATTTCATGACTCTGATGCTAAAAGGACAGAAAATTCAGTCTAAGATAGAGGATTCTGAAGAAAGACATAAGAATTCTTTCTATTACAAGGATTGTTATTACACAAGAGATGGTGATCCCATGTTCTTTATTTTTAATGATAATGAAATGCAAAAAAAAAAAAGATGAATAAAGAAAAGCTATTGTAAGACACAAGGAAGAACTTCCTAACAGTGAGGCTTGTTAAAAATGAGAGAATGAGGAGTATTTTCTAGTCTCCTTTCTAGAACAAATTTTTAGATTAGAAGACACCCACTGACTACATATAACGTATGGGAGATTTCACCTCAGTGTAAAGGAGGAGCTAGCTCTCTCAACCTTCAAAGTCTAAGTGACCAAAAAAAAAAAAAAAATAGTACAAACGTTCTCAAACTTTTATGTCAGTATAAATTACCTGGGGAGTTTGTTTAAAATACAGAGCCCATGGCCCATTTCCAGAAACAGTGATACAGTGGATTTGGGGTGGTATTTAGAAATGTGCATTGATAATCTAGTATGTCAAAGCTCATAAAGCACAACTGTGATGTCAAGTCCTCTGACTTAGGTGTCAGGAACCGGGGTTCTCCACCTAGTCTGTTGCTAATTCATCAAAGGATCTTGTCAAACTGAAGCTTCCTTGCTTTAAAAATCCATAGAAAGCTCCTTGCTCTGCCTGCTTTGCTTAGCCCTTATATCCAATGAGATAAAAGCTGTGGAAGGTTTGTGAGGTAGAAAAGCACTTTGCAAATCTGACAGCAATTCTTTTTGTCAAATTTTGCAACCCTCATTAATCATTCTCCCAAATTAATAAGACAAGGATTTCTCTTCTCCCAGATAAATCTGTACATGGCATGGAATTTCAAATCCATAGATATTATTTGGGAGCCTGCCCTGGTTACAGACCTGTAAAGCCCAGTTCTGCTCCTTCCCACCTCTGTGATCTCGGGCAAATTCTTCAAATTATCTGTGTTTCTATAATTTCCTTTGTGAAATGAGGATACTTCTACTTGCCTCCTTAGTTGAGTGCAGATTAAATCTACAAAGTTCCAGCTACCTTTTATGAGCCTGGTTCTTCTCATACACAAATTCTTCCCCTTCCTCAGTCACAATTTCCTTTCTCTGCAATTGAAAAATGACCATCTTGTGATGAAGAATGACACTTTCGTCAAATCTGGCAAAAGTTTTCTTAGTATAAGTTTATGCAGAATGAACAGAAATACGCTTTGAACTTTCTCCAAAAGTTCAACAGTGTTCTCATTTGAAAAAAAAAAAAGTTAACGAGTGTGAGACTGCAGTGCCTGTCCTTGGGTGTGTGGTAGGGCCACAGAATTCCTTCAGAGCTTCTACAAAGTCAGCATTGCTGAGAACTCAAGGATCTTCAGTGAATAGAATTCATGAACTTTACAGAAACTAGTGTTAAAATGTTAAAAAAAAAAAACAAAAAACAAAAAAAACCGCAAAGGCGTATTCAGTGGCCTCAGTTCTGGAACATTTTTTGCACTCATTCAGCTAAGAGACTGAGGGAGTCATGGCTTGTTGGAGCTGCAGAGTCAGGTGGGAGAAAATGGACTCATATTTTGAGTAGGACTCTAAGAAATAAAGATATGAGACATTTCATCCATAAAAATCTCCAACATCCATACAGCAGATATGGCAGGTGCCTTTAGGTTTTCTTTGTTCCTTGGTGAGTCCTTGTTGTTTAAAATATATTGGTGGGTCTGTAGCCTGGTGCCTAACGGCAATTCTCAAAGAATAATATAATAGCCAATCAGAGATGGTCTCCTATCTCTCTTTTATTGCAGACAAGTTCAACACGGTGAAAGGAATGTCCTTGGACTCTCAACCAGAGAGTGTCTTTGTAGGGATGGGAACATTGTCATCTGACAAGTGACTGAGCACCTGGACAGTTGCTTTTGGAGACACCCTCATACCCCAAATGCTTAATGCAAAGATAGTCTAAGATCTTTGCAACGAGGAGTTGCTTTCAGAGTCACTCTTGTATCCTAAATGTCCAGTGGTGGATGGGATGCTGCTGCAGAGTCTAGACAGATACTTTTCAGAATCTAGGTTGTGACAAGTCATCAGGCTTAAGCCCCAACTCCCAGAGTGTCATGAAGCCCTTCCTGACATGCTACTGGCCAGCCTCCCCATCGTGTCCTCTCTTGTTGTCCCTGTCCCTCACAACTCACTGCATCTGATGCAGCTCAGTGTTCCCACTGTGGGACCAGCACTGCTTCCTGTACACGCTTACCCAGACAACGCTTGCCTTTTTCACACCTAACCTCTCACCTCACTTTGTCCCGGAAATCCTCTTAACCACCTCAGGCCCCATCACATGGGCTGGATAAGGTAAGTCCTTGTTGTTTTAAGTATATCAGTGGATCTGTAGCTTGGTGCCTAATTGCAGTTCTCAAATATCAATATAATAACCAATGAAAAATGGCCTCCTATCTCTCTTTTATTGCAGACAAGTTCAACACAGTGGGAGAAATGTCCTTGAACCCTCAACCAGAGAGTGTCTTAGTAGGAGATGGGGACATTGTCATCTGACAAGTGACTGAGCACCTGAGCAGTTGCTTTTGGAGCCACCCTCATACCCAAAATGCTTAGTGCAAAGATCTAAGATCTTTGGAGCAAGGAGCACTGCTGACAGATAATCTTTTGTGTTGATCTGAGCTAAATACTCTAATTCCATTTCCTGCCCACAGATACCGACAGCAACTGGCTTGGCCATTCTCCTTTGAAGGTTTTGAGATCTGCTGAGAACTTGGCTTCTGCTGCTAGAGCCCCTGCAACTGAGGCATGGGAGAAGTAGAAGGGAAGAAGACCTGGATCCTGTTGAGGCTGGTGGCAAAGACTGGCTTCTGGGTCTCAGCTTTGAAAGGAGGGAAGGGTTTTGGAAAGCCAACCTGGCATCTGTTTGCAGTTTGCAAAATAGAACATAAAAATAGAGAGAAAAATTTCCTAGAGAAAATAATCCTGTAGAAGATAAAAGCGGGGAAAAATTGAGAAGGCAAGTCAAGGAGCTTGTCTGATGTTTCAAGAGGAGGCTTTTTGTTGTGAGGTATCTTCAAGAGTTGTCAGAGAAAATGGTTCAGGCCCACGCTATTGGTTGAGTGGCTGGAGAACCCCTTTCCTAATCTTTCCTGACACCAAAACTTACCTTCCAAAATGTTACAACACTTCTAGTAATACAACAAATAATTGGTGCCTATTTATGGTACATTCAGCATTGTACTAAGTCTTATGGGTCATATAGGAAATGCAGGTGGCACAGTTGTATACCCAGGTGGTTTACAGTCTTACAGAGGAAACAAGGCTGATTCTTGTGCAAATGAGCAGGAAAACAACAGAACACATGACAGTAAAGTTTAGGAAGTGCCCTAGACAGTGGTTGTTTGTTGCATATTGGAATCACTTAGGGAACTTTTAAAAACCTTGAGCTCAAGCCATATTTCTATCAATGAAATCAACATCTGTGGGAGTGGGACCAGGCATGAGTGTGCTTTGGTTTCCTAGATGGTTCCAACGTACACGTTTGAGAACCCATACTGAAGAAAGAGCATTATCTCTAACTGAAAAAAAAATCTAAGCCTTCTGTTCATTAGCTCTGTAACCTTGGGCTACTCAGTGAACACCTCTGAGTCTGGCTATTCCAGAGATTTCTGTAAGATCTCTTGGGGGGAGGCACTTAGTATCCCCAATGTTAAGCATAATGATGGACTCAAAAAGATACCCAACAATGATGCATTTATTTGAATATATAATATATGAGGAGTTAGTTAAGAAGCCTGCAAATGTAGTTACTAACAGTATTATTTGCAAACAAGTGGTAATATCAGTAATAATGGCCATAGTGATTCGAGTTCCAAGGTATACAGTAAAGAGAGTCCCGGTGTTTAACATGGTGGCTGCACAAAGTGCTCTACTTATGTTTGTTGGATTTACAAGTGCCTTAGTTGGCTTACAAGAATCAAGAGCAAAGCTTTTTAGTTCACCTTGGGAAATTGCCTACTCCATGGCTCTGGTTTCTATCCATCTGTCCGTGCACCACTGAGATGCCAAGCCAATAAGCCACAGGGCAGAGGTCCAGAACATTGCCAAGAATATAGGACAGAGAAAGACAGAGGGAGAGAGAAGAGAGAAGAAGAGAAAGGAGAACAAGAGGAGCAAGAAGCAGAGGGGGATGAAGAAGTGAGAAGGAGTCTTAGAGGAGAAAGAGGAGGCTGTACAATGACAGGGAGGGGATGCGAGAATGGTTGAGGGATGGAGAGTGACTGCAGAGATAAGGAAAGGCTGGATGGGTCCAAGAGCTCAAGGAAACCAGATGACAATAAGTCTTTTGTCTTATGGTAATTCTCAAGTCCCAGGAGATGGGGGCAGAGGAGAGAGGGGATTAGACTTGTAAAAGAGAGCTGATCAACCATGAAAATTCAGAGAACAGGAATATATAGCCCACCAAGAGCATGTCCATGTCAGGTTTTACTTTTCTGACACTGAAAATCTGAAGATAGTTAAATTGCCTCCCATTCCTGAAAAAAGCCCAGGCAGGCAGCTCCCTCTGGGACTCACATTAACCCTAGTGCTCCACTGCCAGAAACATGAGCTCATTCCACTCGTCCGTCTGCAGTCCTAGCAAGCACGATCAAACTTTATGAGGCTTGTTACAAGCAAATTACATGGGAAACTGCAAAGGATTGGAGGGAGGGCGACAGCAGCGGAGGGCAGCATACACTGTCGGGGAAGGGGAGTGGGGCAGGGATGATGGGCACAGCCTGGCCTTGGAATGCGTCAGCGCCATCTCCGAGCAGCTGGCAACTCCTGCCCCTGGGGCCCAATTTTCCAAGTGATGACTTGAGTGTTCACACCTGCACTGGCTGGGACTGCGGCCCTCCCTCTGCAGAGTTAATGGGGCAGACAGAACCCAGGAACACTTTTGGACACAACCAACAATCTCTCCTCCTTGGCCCCACCTTATCTACTGGCAGGGCAGGTATCTTTCCAGTTTGGTGCAGGCTTCTCCTGCCAGGCCTTCCTGCTGCTGAGGTGTGCGGATGCCCCAAGTAAGACATCCTCAGTGAGCCCTGCTCTGAAGCACAGAATAATCCCAGCATATTTTCCCCTTAGTTGGGCAACTGGTTCTCACTTCCTACCCCATTCCCTTCCTCCTCTTCATCTCAGTGTATAGACCCCAAACTATTTAAGACTTGACCTTTTTTTCTATGAAACAGAAGCTTGGACAATTTTTTTTGGCTTCCTGGTACTTTCTGAAACAAACTAAGATGGAATAACTGGGACTATTCCAGCAGCTAAGATTCCTGTGGCTTGGGGTAGCTCCTACAGAGAGAAGCAAAAAAACTCATACAGATCATTTTTCTTGAACATTTTCCCTTAGCAGTTGCTGCTAGGAGAGTCTCCATGGCCAGGGCTCTTCTCTCTTCATTGCTACACAACTTGTGTATGCACACACACACACACACACACACACACACACACACACACTCAGAATCTTGCTGAAACAGAATCAAATTAAAGTGCCCAGATAGGCCTATGCTTTTCGGACAATTTAGGAGATAGATGCCGGCTGAGTTCAACCTAGGCAGAGGTTTGGACAGATGCCTTAGACCAATCTGAATGCAGGAAGCCAAAGAAGCAAAGGAGAGATGCTGTGTGAATGTTGTTATATAAATTTCCTCTCCCAGCACAGCTCAAGATAGTTAGATGCTGTTTCCATCCAATGGGAGCTCCACAAGCTCTCCCACTAATGCTGGAAAAACATTCACTTAACAGGCTTGTCCAAACAATTCCCTTTTTAATTCAGACATGATGAACTGCAGGGGGGAAGTGGAGCCCCAGGGCTGTCTGCCTCAATACCATCACTCCTGACACGGCACGGAGCCACACGGTTCACCTCAATGGTCCATTAGAAAGCCCGATGGGGAAACTGTGTTTATGGTCAGGTTACAGAACAGGCAGCCGGCAATTAATGCCTTCCCAGTTGCCTGGTCCTTCTGTTTCTCTCCCTCCCAACACCCACACAGCGCGTGCATACAAACCCAACTCCATCCCTTGCCTTCCCTTAAAAGATCTTCCACTTGCTCCTTCCTTGACACCCCGCCTTCCAGCACAGGCTCCCTCTGCAATGGGTCTCTCAGGAGCACAACTGGCAGGACAAGCCAGACTCACACACCTACCACACTCACACGCGCCGTCAGATCACAGCGTCACCCACAGCCTCTTTCTTCTTTCTGCCCACAGTCTCTCCAAAAGCATTGATTTGCCATTTCATCTCTCTGGCCTTAAACCCACTCCCTTCTTCCTTTGTCATGCAGTCAATCAGAAAAAACCTCCCTACCCCTTCCCCTTTCCCTTCCCTGGATCCTCCCCTCCTCCATAGATTATATCTCTCTCTCTTTCCATTCTTGGTGGCCAAATCAGTACCCCTTCACCCTTCCTGCCACTCAGAGAAAGCTTCTTCACGAGGCAGTATTATAACTATGTTATTGCTCTCTCTCTCTCTCCCTCAATATATTCCTGTCCTTCCAGCTGAACTAGATTCCCCAGAGTTAAAACCTCACATTGGATTATGTAACGAGCTCCTTTGGGAATACATGAGGACTCAGCCAGTCACTTAGAAGTAAAGCAAACTTCCAAAATAATAACAACAAATATATATATATGTATATATATATATTTTTTTTTTTAAAGGCTAGTTTACACAGAAATCTAATTTTAAAATGATCTAGTTGGTAGAAAGTAGTGGGAATAAAGACAATTCCAGACTGGGTAATGTCAGTTTCTTGTCCAACAGTTATTTTGTAAGTGCTAACAGAATAAAAAATGCCACTGGGGAAAATATGCATCTCCAAAAACCTAATATGTGCTTCAGGAGGTATAGTGTTGTGTCAAACATGGTAATATTCACTGTAGCAATACAAAATATATTTCAAAAGAGTAATGAATTAGCCGGGCTATATCATATGATATGAAACATTCACTATTATGATGAAGTTTGAGAACATTGCACATCATACTATGATTAATATAAATTCAATTATTTAAACATGGCTGTGCTGTGCTTATAGTTCCTTTATAGAATATGGAAATCGCTGTTACATATTTTACAAATATTTCCAGCTAGAACTTTTTCTCTGCGATATTTCAAAAAGTTGGATGTAGTCCCCAGGTGATTGTGCAAATAAAGATATTAGTGTACATTGAGTTCAGCTGGTGAGCTGGCTTCCTAAAAGAGCAGCAGGAGATGTGCACGGCATTGTGCAGGTGGCTGAGGGGCAAAACGGGGCTGGAGAAATCATGGGAAAGGTCTTTCTCTACCTGCCTTTGCAGCTGTGGTCCTAGATTTACTGGAAAAGAGATACAATAACAAATAATGGCTAAGTGCTTCTTGTTGGGGAAGTTTAGACTGCTAACTCAAATTTACAGACCAGCGTTTAAAACACCATCTAGAGCAGGGGTCAGCGGATAGTAAATCTGCCAGTAAGGGACACACAATAAATATTTTTGGCTCTGTGGGCCATATGGTCTTTGTCGCAATTGCTCAACTCTGCGGTAGCAGCATGAACACAGCCACAGGCAATCACCGCCATCACCAGTGGGCGTGGCTGTGTGCCAATACGACTTTATTTATGGGCACTGACGTTTGAATTTCATATAATTGTCACATGGCACAATATTCTTCGTTTGATTTTTTTTACCCTTTTAAAAATGCAAAAATCATTCTTAGCTCTTGGACCGTACCAAAATAGGCATCAGGCAGAATTTGACTCATGTGCTGTAACTTGCTGACCCCTGATTCAGTGTCTTACTGCAGGCATTTATTGACTCTGCCCTGTCTTTTCTGCTTTGCTCCCTCTACCTCCTTCCTCTTCTTCCTTTCTCTACCTCCCAGCTTGTACCTATCATTACCGCCAGTAGTTTTCAAGGGCTAACTGGTATACTAAATACAATGTCTCCATGGTTAAGAAGTCCAGGTTTTATTTGTGCTGCTTTTGTTGTTGTTTAGAATGGAGATTCTGTTACTTCCTCAAAAAAATGCAACTGAGGAAATGCCTTTCTGGACACCCTCCTCCGAGAAACTTCCCCTTGCCTACAGAAGACAAGAGCTCTTTGTTCCTGTTCAAAAACAACAACCTCAACCATGGGAAGTAGGAAGAGAGAAAACACTTTCACATAACTGGTGTTTTAGCATTGGCAATATTCCTTTACATTTTCTTACAATGCAACCAGGGCCGCCCTTTGGGGAGTTTACAGAATCATTCATTTGAACCCCTGAATAGGGTCTCATAAAACACTAACAAACAACTTCTCCCCTTTCCAATTCCCTGCTGGGAGTTCTCCAGAGTCTACTTCAACATTCACTCTGCACTTGGGAGTGGGAGGCATCTTAGCCCATTCTGTGCCACTGTAGCAGAGTGCCTGAAACTGGGTAATTTATAATGAGCATATTTTTTTTCTTTTTTTAGATTCAGGGGGTATATGTGCATGTTCATTACGTAGGTATTTGTGTGTGTGATAAAGAAACTTGGGCTTGTATTGAGCTAGTCACCCGGGTGGTGAGCATGGTACCCAATGAGTAGTTTTTAAACCCTTATCCACTCCCTCCCTATCCCTATTAGGAGTTTCCAGTGTTTGTTGTTCCCATCCATATGCCCATGTATACCCAGTGATTAGCTCCTGCTTGTTAGGGAAAGCATGAGGTATTCCATTTTCTGTTTTTGTGATAATTCGCTTAGAATAATGGTCTCTAGCTGCATCCATGTTACTGCAAAGGACATGATTTTGTTTTGTTTTGTTTTGTTTTTAATGGCTGTATAGTATTCCATGGTGTGTATGTGCCACATTTTCCTTATCTAGTCCACTCTTGATGGTTAGCTATATTGGTTCCATGTTTTTGCTATTGTGAATAATGCTGGAATAAACAAATGAGTACAGGTGTCTTTTTGGCAGAATGATGTATGCTCCTTTGGGTATATACCCAGTAATGTGATTGCTAGTCAAGTGGTAATTTTATTTTTATTTGAGAAATCTACAAATTGCTTTCCACAGCAGTTGAACTAGCTTACTTTCCCACCAACAGTGTATGAGTGTTCCCTTTTCTTGGTAAACTCATCAACATCTGTTGTTTTTTGACTTTTAAATAATAGCCATTCTGACTGGTGTGAGATGGTATCTCATTGCGGTTTTGATTTGCATCTCTCTGATGATTAGCAATGTTGAGCAGATGTTCATATGTTTGTTAGCTGCCTGTATGTCTTCCTTTGAGAAGTGTCTGTTCATGTCCTTTGCACACTTTCTAATGGGGTTATATGATTTTTTTCCCCCTGTAAATTGAAGTTCCTTATAGACTCTGGATATTTGGCCTTTGTCAGATATATGGTTTCCAAATATTTTCTCCCATTCTTAGGTTGTCTGTTTACTCTGTTAATGATATCCTTTGCTGTGTAGAAGTTCCTTAGTTTAATTAGGTCCCACTTGTCAATTTTGATTTTTGCTGCATTTGCTTTTGAGGACTTGGTCATGAATTCATTGCCTAGGCCAATGAAAAGTGTTTCTTAGACTTTCTTCTAGGATTTTTGTAGCGTGAGGTCTTTTGTTTAAGTCATTAATCCATTTTGAGTTAATTTTTGTGTATGGTGAGAGAAAGGGGTCCAGCTTTATTCTTTTACATATGGTTAGCCAGTTTTCCTAGCACCATTGTTACACAGGGTGCCCTTTCCCAGTGTTGGTTTTGTCGACTTTGTTAAAGATTGACAGATTTGGTTGTAGGTCAGCAGCTTTATTTCTGGGTTCTTGATTCCGATGAACAGAAACTTATTGGTTCACAGTTCTGGAGCTGGGAAGTGCAAGATCTTGGTACTTGCATCTGGTGAGGGCCTTCTTGCTACATCATCATATGGCAGAAGGCAGAAGGGCAAGAGTGCAAGAAAGGGAACTTACTTCTGTGAGCCCTTTTTATAATGGCACTAATCTATTCTTGAGGTCAGTGTCCTCATGTCCCAAACACCTCCCATTAGATCCCACATCCAAACATTATTGTATTGGATATTAAGTTTCCAACACATTAATTCTGGGAGACACATTAAAACCATAGTATGAGATAGAAAGGAGGCATTCAAAAGCTGGATGTCTCTTCATCTCCAAGTTTCTCCCCGACAAGCATAGACTCAGAACTGAAAGTGAATGTCCAAGGGTGTTAAGTAGGCATTGTATGAGGTAAAATTTTGGCTCAGGTGAGCCCTGATTTCTATAGGCTATAAACATTTATCAGAACTAAATGACATGTGAGAGGCCAAGGAAAATGTTTTATTATTCCCAACTTACAGAGAGGGTCACTGAGATTCAAAGTCAGGAAGTAATATGCCCACAATCGGAACATGAGATCCAGCTATAGCAAAAAGTCAAAATGACTTCTCTGTAGTAGCAGTCTTTTGTCTCTATTCCAGCAGTCCTGTGTATGTGCTATTTTATTTGTCCTTGATGGGCATTCTTAGGTTTCTATAGCCATAAATTTTCCCAAATGGAACTGCATCAGCTAATTTAGTGTCATACACTAAGCATTTCCCACTTCCACTCCCATATTCTGGAGGTGGGAGGAGAAATTAGTTGAGATCTAAAACAAGCAAAACTACAGAATTACAAACAAGGGCACACTGTGAATAAAAATGTTTAGTCCTATTCCCTGCTCTGGTGTGGTCCTTTGCTGTGTGGCCCATGTTCCTTACTGATCCATGATTCATGGATCCATGACTCATTATCATACCTGCAAAGAAACTAAACAACAAGGGGAGTTTCCTGAGAGCAGATGAAAGTTTGGACAGGTCCATGTATTTTAAATCTATCTGCATAGTCTAATATGACTGCAAACCCACAGTCTCCCTCCAACTAGTTATTTTTAACCATATCAGCAAAACAACAGCAGCATACCTATGGTAATGGGCAGCCGTGAAAGCCTGGGCCAATCACCAAATATCTCTTCTCCCTGCAAGCAGACAAGCAAAGCTTTCTTCCTCTGAGAACTCATCCCTTCAGGGGCCTAGAATCTATATCAGTATCAAACAAATTGGTCAAGTCTACTAGAATGGCTGGAAGAACAACAATGCCATGCTACTCTGCATTGCAATCGCAAAAGGGTCAGGAGGGATTTATTAAAAGCTCGCATTATGTGGGAAAAGGGCAGAAATCAAGATTAAAAAATAAAATTTATATGCAGAAGGGATTATGATCAGCCAGTTTCTAGTTACTCTGAATGAAAAAAGAATATGGTTATATGAAGAATAGCTGGGACTGCTGAGACACATCAAAGAGGATTCCAATCAGAGCTTGCAATTATATTTCTTTAAAGTATGAGTTATATATTAAGCAAAGGTTCTCAAATGTTTCATGAATAAAGCTATTGAAAGTCAACTGTTGACTTTGTGTATTTTCCTTTAGAAAGAGCCAGAACATATGGTCGATCCAGAAGCCTGGTATCTAGGACAGTGGGGAGGGGAGATGGATATACTCAAGTCACTGCTTACAGGACAGAGTAAGCAGTGACTTGAGTATAGTCAAGTAACCTGAACAGAATTGTGCTCAACCAACTCTTTAAAGAAATTGTGCCGACATTTAAGTCCCAAAGGAGAATACTTCATAATAGCCTCGTGGTAACTATTTCAATTGATTCCAACCCTACAGGGCCAGTAATAAAATGTTGCAGCCAGAATCACCCAGTACCCTGACCCCAGAAGGAACATATTATTGATTACCACAGATACACCCACTTTCATAAATTCACATATTCCTTCATTCAGCAAACATTTATTTTAATGCCTACTCTGTAGTAGGGGCCGGGAGACCAAAACAGCAATAAAAAAGACATGATTCCAGCCATCAGTTAGCTTACAATCTAATTTTTTTTTAAAAAAAAAGACATTAAAATAAACAACTACAGCACAATTAGATAATAGCTATGAAAAAAGAGACATATAACAGAAATTATCACTACTTATGGCAAGCACACTAGGTGATTTAGGGCCAGATTATTTACATATATAATAAAAAAGGAGTGAGAGTCAGGAACAAATGTCTTAATACTCCTGGTAAGATTAGAGAAGACTTCCCAAAGAAGATAATATTCAAGTTTTCCAGAATGGCAAGCAGGGTTGAGAGTGTCTCATACAGAGGAGATGGCACATACAAAGACATGGAGATATGAGAAAATATGGCATGTCCAAGCAACTGCTAGGAAATAAAAGGCTTCTTGAGGAACTCAGCAAAGTGAGAGGTTCCTGTAAATTGCACCTCCCAATAAGGAGATGCCAGGTGATTCTGTAGCCTTCTGCCTTGATTGTTTTTCTCCAGTGAGAGGCATCGACACCACAGCCTGCCTTGTGGGGTTTATGCATGACCCCTCCACATCTCCCTTCCTTCCATACATGTGCTTCATCTTTACCACACTGATGTTTCATCCCAATAGGAGAACAGACTGCATTCTGATTTTCCAGCCAGTAACCAGGGACAAGCCAAGCAGCGCGGCCACAAAAGTGACCTACACTTAGAAACCGGACCATGGCCAACCGGGGTTGATCACTCTCCAAGGTCCGCGAGTCTAAGCACATTTCACTGCTGCTGTGTCTGTCTTGCTTCTAGATATCTACTATTTTGGCTGACTAGAAACATAGCATTTTGAGATGCAGTCTGTTGCAGTGGGAATAACACAGGGTTAGAAGAAAGAAGCTGAGGGATCTCTGTGGGTCTACCATTAATTGGCTATGGCACTTTAGCCATAATCAGCTATGGCACTTCTTTAGAATGGATGGTTTGGAGTAGGTCACTTCTGAGGTCTTTTCCAGCTCTAAGATTCTCTGAGTTATTGCTACTCAAGGGATACAGTGGATGGAAGCTGTCACCATAATCATAGTTCAGCCAGGCTCTGTGTCATGGAAGATTATTCTAGAACATGAGCTAGCAAACTTCAGCGTATGGTTCATATCTGGCCTGCAGGCTGTTTTTGTACAGCCCACAAGCTAAGAATGTTTTTTTGCATTTTTAAAAGGATTATGAATAAAATAAGGAAGAATTATGTGACAGAGACTTCAAGTGGCTCACATAGCTTAGTATATTCACTATCTGGCACTTTACAGAAAAAAATTTGCTGACCCCTATTCTAGAACACCCTAAAACTGTTCAGATTGGAGGCCTTAGCTATTGGATGCTCTGCAGCAAAACTGTGTTTTCTAACTCTGCTTAAACTATGTGGTAAACTATACAAGTTTTTTGTTTTGTTTTTGTTGCTTTGTTTTACATTCTTCCCAGTGAGAAGTGGGTCTGTCTCTCTCCCTTGGTTCTGGGCAGACCCTGTCACTATTTTGTCCTATAGAACACTGGGAAAGTGGTATTCAACCAATGTTGGGTCCCAGGCTTGAGAAACTGGCAGTTTCCCCATCCAGTCTCCTGGGACACTGTCTGGGAGCCTTGAGTTACATTACCAGAAAGGTGACAAATATGCGAAGTAAAGGCTTCTTTGACCCTTCTGGACTATCTTGCCTGTTCGCTGAATACCTTCAAGGGAGCTTAGTCAGCACCACATGGGACAGAAGAATTTGTCCAGTTAAGTCATGCCCAAATTCCTGATCCACAAAATCTTGAGCTATACTAAAATGGCTGTTTTGAGCCTTCAAGTTTTGGGGCAGTTTGCTACATAGCAATAGATAGCTGGGCAGGATCAGAGTGTGAGGTGCATGTGAAATAGACAAAAAGCACCCCCTCTGTTTTGAGTGGAATCCTAGAACTGTATTTTAATAAGGCACTTCCATGTGAATCATATTATCAAACAATTTGGGGAATGAATCTTCATTCTGGCTCTGTTCTTGTGGTGTGATATTCCAGAACATGCTTGGATTATGAAAAGAACATCTAGATTCTCTCATGGTGCCTCTGGATCTGCTCACAACCTGTTTCCCAATGCTACTCACCCCCAATGTTTTCAGCCTCTTCTTCAAAGAGGACACACCTCATGATGCTGTGGGAAAGAGATAGATCATAATATACTTGAAGGCCGAGGTCTGGTAGTGTTTGTCACCACATGCCTAGCACCTGGCATAGCAACTCACTGAGCATGAGGTTGTTACTCAGTACATGTTTATGAATTGAAATCAAGTAATGATGATATCCATAAATTTAATGATAATTTACTTCACACCAACATAGTATTCAATGTGTTAAATGGATTGTCTTATTTCATCACCACAATCCAAAGAGTTTGTTTTACCTAAAAAATCTAGAGGTGAATCTGCCCCAGGTATCTGGTAGAGCAGGTATTCTGCCTGATTCCAGTACTCTTAACCACTCCGCAATACTCCCTGTTACAGGTGAGGCATCCATAGTCCCTGCCTTTGAGGGACTTCAGATCTGGGGAGCCAGAGTATCTGTAAATCTGGAAACATTTTGCAGAGCAGATTATGTATGTGGCCCAGCCTATTAGCAGAATGTTGTAGGGACCCGGGAGAGCTGCCTTTGTCGACTATTGCTACATAGCAAGCAACTACAAACTCAGTGGCTTAACAGTACCTCATTTCTTAGTTCACCATTCTGTAGGTCCAAAGTCTAAGCACAGCATGACTGAATTCTCTGCTCAGGATCATCTGAGGGTAAAATCAAGGTATTAGTTGGACTTCTTCCTCATCTGGAGCTCAGGGACTTCTTCCAAGCTCCTATGGTTGTGGCAGAATTCAGTTCTCTGCTGTTCGTTGTAGGGCTGAGGTGTCTGATTTCCTGTTGACTACTGCTGGAGGTGGCTACCAGCCCTAGAAGTCGCCCACATCACACATGCCATGGGTCCTTGCTCTGTCTACAACGCCAGCAATGGGGAACACCCTTGGGGTCAAACCCCACTTTAAAGTCTTCAGGAAGGGCCCAGTCTGTTAAGGGCTTGCCTGATTAAGTCAGGCTTGATCAGCAAGACTTACAGTCAGCTGATTTGTCATCTTGATTGCATTTGCAAAATTCCTTCACAGCAGCACCTAGATTCATGTTTGCCTGGATAATTGACAGAAGGTGTGTGCACAACAGGCTGGGAATCTTGGTGGTATTTACTGTCATATACCTAGCACCTAGCTTAGCATAAAGTAGTTGCTCAATCCATGATTATGGATTGAAAGTAAAAAATATTAATCACTATAAATTTAATGATCATTTATTTCATACCAGTATGGTATGACCATCTTAGGGGAACATCTTAGAATTCTGCCCACCACGAGAGCACAGAACAGGAGTAGACTGACTAATAGAGGTTGCTCCACAGGTCTGTTGTCTTGCAAAGACTTTATCTGCTTCTCTATTCAGAGGCCCCAGTGGAGAGGGATCCATTCTGGAACCTTAAGGCAGATGATTATATGATACTTCTTAATCCGAGAGTGGGGTTGGGAGAGGAGGGAGTGCAGGCCCATAAAACAATGACTCTGCATGTTAATGTGCTGTACAAAGGTAGAAAGGCTGCGAATTGTGGCACCTCATGCTGGTTCCCCATCTTTCTCCTCTTAATAAGGTCTCTGTGGAGAGGAATCACCCTAGAGGGTGCAAGCTGGGCAGGGCCTGGGTTTGCCTTCCCCACAGCCCTGTGTTCTTTGCAGAATCTGCTGCTTTTGCAGTTGGAGTTGATTACTGAATAATGAATTATCATTCTTTTTTCATTTTCCAGCCCTCTTCAGAAATGTGCTGCTACTTTTCTATTTATTGAGTCTCAAAAATGAAAAGAGGATAAAAAGATTCTTCTTTCATTCAGAGGGGGGAAAACACAATTTCACCTAACAACCCCATTTCAGTCCCGAGGATGATAGTAATAATAATTTTAATGAATTCAATTTCTGATTTGGAGTAATTTAATTTCTTCCTTGACTAGACAATAACATCTCTAATGAAGCGAAACTTCACTAGATAATACTAGGCAGGGTCACTTGGTCAGATCAAGGAAGTCCTTGCCCTCTCAAAGAGCTGCTTACTCCCTGCTAGGCAGGGATGAGGGCATAAACAAAGTGGGTTTTCCACTCACGGAGAAGAGAGCAATTCCTGTGTCAGATACCAGACTTTGCTTCAAAGTCCTCATGGGGTCACAGAGGAGAGCTGCCCTACAGATCACGAGTTGTGGGAGTTCTGTTCATATGAGATTGATTCTCCTGGGAAGGAGGCTGCATACAGGGAACCACCGTGAGAGAGGAGAAGGCCATGCATCTGGGCAGGTCATCACAGGTGAGAAAGGACAATATCACTTTTAGTTGGCTCTATCCGGCTGCCATAACAAAGTACCACAGACTGGTGAGCTTAAACAACAGAAATGTATTTTCTCACAATTCTGCAGGCTGAAGTCCAAGATCAAGGTGCCAGAAAGGTTGGTGTCTTGTGAGCCTCTCTCTTTGGCTTGTAGATGGCTATCTTCTCCCTGAGTCTTCATGTAGTTGGCCCTCTGTGCTGTTTATGTCTTAACCTCTTTCTTTATAAGGACACCAGCCATATTGGATCAGGGCCCAACCATGTCACTTAATCACCCCTTTAAAGACCCAATCTCCGAAAACAGCCCAATTTTGAGGTAGTGAGGGTAGTAAGGTGAATTTCTTTTTGGGGGGGATGGGTAAACAATTCAACTCATAATAGTTACCTACACAGACATTTGAATGAGGGAGCCTAGAAGTTTTGGATGGTAAGTCAAGCAGAAACAGCCTGAAGATGACTTCATGAAAACAGACCTATGATCCAGGATCAGGCCTTAAATTGCTGCATTTTGAAGTGCCCGAGGGAAAGAAAGTTTACAAAGAGTTGACTCTGTGATGTGGCTGCTTCAGTGACCCTTCCTTAAGGGCTAATTACAAGCTAATTACAAAGAGACATGGAGGCTCCACTTCGGGGATTTCGGTGGGTTTGTAAAAGGTTTTGTGTGTGTGTGTGTATATGTATGAGTTTGAGTGTGTGTCAACATGTAAGTGTGAGTATGTGAGAGAGTTGTGACAGTGTGAGTGATTATCAAGTGTATGTTATATGTGTATGAATGAGGAAAAGTGTGTGTGAAAGTAAACAAGTGTATGAGAGGGTGTGTGTGAAAGTGTATTGTGGGCAACCCCTTTGGGTCCCCTCCCACTGTGGGAGCTTTTCTGTCCTCTTAATGAATCCTGCTTTCAAAAAAAAAAAAAAGAAAGTGTAAGTGTGTGGGAGTGCAAATGTGTGAAAAGTTTGTGTGAGAGTGTGAGTGACTGTGAGTGTGTATTGTGTGTGTATGAGCTTGTGTGTGAAAGTGAAAGTGAATGAGTATACATGTCAGTGAATGAGAGTGTGTGTGAGTGTGTGTTGGTACTAGGAGGCATGCCCCATGCCAGGTTGCCTGAGTCACCTTTATAACTTAACAACACATTATTGGGGAGGCAGGAGGCAGGCCAGGCACTTACCAAGAAGAGGATCCAGGTGTTTATGTGAGAGAGGAACACAGCAAAAAAAAAAAAAAGCCCGCAGTCCCAGAGATGGAAAGAAATGCACAGATCTAAATGCTACTATCTAAGTAGAAGTCGCAAGGATTCAACATTGAGGACAATTTGCAAAATCATTTCTTTTGTGTAGATAAACATTTGCTCAGACCTTATTGCTCACTGACCACAGGTTCTTCTCCCTCTCTATCCCTGGAGAATCTATACCAAATTTTTAAACCATTAATGAGTAGCATCTAGACCTCTTGCTTTCCCCCAGATGTATTCCTTTCCAGTATACCCCTCTTTTCCCTTGTCCTGGAATTTTATAAAATCCCCCAGGAGGAGGAACGGCTCATTCATTCAACACTCGTTTCCCTCAGATCCTTGCCTGGGTAGGCTAGGGTTTTCTCCTTGGCACCTATCATTATGTAACAGAGTGTAGGTTTTACTTTTTCTATTACTCACTCTCTGGCTCCTCAGCCATGATATCTTCCCCCTGAGGGCAGCGGATTTTTGCCACAGTTATTCACTGCCTCATCTCCAGGGCCTTCAGTGGTGCCTGCCACTAAATAGATGATTTGGAAATATTTGTTCAGTGAATGAGTACATTTAGTGAAAGTCTAATATGCTCTAGATACTCTGCTAAGGGCTAGAGGGATAAAATAAATGAGATCTAGACCCTTTCTTCAATTCCCCTACTTGTGGCAGGATCCGACCTGCATGCAAGTGATTAGAGCACAGATGATTTAAAAAATAATAATTTTTAAAAAACTACTTATCGAGTACCATGTTTACGATTTGGGTGACAGCTTCAATAGAAGCCCTAACCTCACCGCCACGCAATATACCCACATAACAAACCTACACATGTATCCCTTGAATCTAAAAAATAAAACAAAACAAAAAGAAGAACACAGATGTCTCTGAAGAAGAGCGTGGGAAGGAGAGAGGAGGTGTTTTGCATTGAGCCAAATAGAAACACCTAAGGGATATCACAGAAGGCAGGAGCTTGAGGGGGTCTCAGGAAAAGCTGAGTTTTCCCGGCATCAACAGGGTTTGCAGGTGCAGGAATGAAGAAAGAGAGGTCCAGGAATGGGCATGGGCAGTCTAAAGTCACACATGCAGAAGTGGCATGGCATTGCCAAGGAGCTGCACAAGCTAGTGTGTGTGGTATTTTGTGTATAGACCAAAGGATAGAAGGCTAGAATATTAGAGCTGTGTGCCAGCTAAGGATTGGGAATTTTATTCTGTAGGAGCCTTGGAGATAGTTTAGTTTTCTTTTTCTTTTTTTTTAAGATTTCAGCAGATTAGTAGCATGATCAGATTGGCAATTGTGGCAGAATACAGGAGAGATGAAACAGGAAAATACTATAGGCAGAGCTGAGTTAGGAAGGCCCTGCAGTAGACTCTGCAGAGTTGCAGAGGGGCAGAATTGGGGATGGAGTCAGCCCTTAGAAAACAGAAGTGACTGAATCAGGTAACTAAGGAAGGCGAGGGAGGGAAGGAGTGAGTGGAATTAACAGTGGCACCATTAACAAGGAGAATAGAGAAAGATGGGGGGGTGTGATAAGACATTGTTTGAAATTAGCATGCACAGTCGAGGGGACCACATGGGTCTTCAGGGAGTCATTCCTGTCCTCTGAGTCTGCAAAAGCCTTAGGATTGTCATCATCCCCTAACTAAACTAGCAAGAGCATCACTTCCTGCCTCAATTGTTTTTTTTTCTGTCTCTCAATCCTCCTTTCTCTGTGTGTACCAAACTTTTCCTTCTGTGTTGCATTTTTGAGCTGTGCTTGATTCCCTGCACGTCTTATGTACCCTTTCTATAAAGCTAGCATCCTTTCCACATTGTGTTGTCTCGAAAATGAACACAAACACAGCCAAGGCACCAAGGAAATCCTATTAGCTGTTTGTTGACTTGGGCCACATGCAGCTAAGTATTCAAAGGGGAGAGAGTCTTTCTGTAATTTTTATAGTTTCTAAAATTTTCTTAGCTTGATACCTGCCAAGGAAGTCCAGCAACACAAAAAAATAAACAGAAATAAAAATAAAAGCAGCAGCTCCTTCTGCCTGTGGGAGACCTTGCCCCTTTCTTTGCTTTGTACATTTAGCTAACTGCCATTATTAGAACCCTGACTTCCAGGCAAGCTGGGAGTCCCTGGAGGCTTTTAAAAATTGTTGGGGAGATGGGAAGATGAGTGGCATCACTCCTCGGCTTCAGACAGGGTCTCTGAGAAAGCACAAGTAACAATAAGACCTTGAAACCAAGGGAATGAGTGTGAGCAGTTTCCAGGAAGTGCGGCCAGGTGGTCTTAGCCCTGGCAACACCTGGGGCACCTGACTCTTTCCTAAATCATAGGAGGCTCCAACTGAGAGAGAGACTGTCTTCTCAGATGGTCCATTACTACAGGATTACAGTTGCAAGAATTAGCTAGACCCCTTATGAGAGGAACCAGATTGAAGACAATATGCTGCTTAGTTTCCCTAGTTCTCTTCCCATTGCAAACAAGGCTCTAAAAATTCTTTTCAGAACTAGATCGTGAATCATGCAGGAGAGAGCAGTAGAGTCCAGGATGAGGGAGATGCTGCTGTCAATAAGCGCATGAGAAGAGGCAACCAACAAAACCACCGGAAGGACATTCCATGACAGGGGCCGAAGGGTAGAAGTCCCTGCAGCAGGAGTCGTGTGGCAGTGTACAGAAATCAGGGAAAGGAATCTGAGGACTCAGAAAACTGGGGGGGAGGAGCAGTGAGGGTGGCAGAACCTCATCCTGAGAATCATGAATGATCCCTATAACAGGTCCTGAAGCATGGGAGTCACATGCCTGGGTGGGTGCATGGAGAGCTTGTTTGCAGACACAGATCAAGTCAGTCTCCAGCACCGCCAGCCTTCCAGCACCGAGGTCATTGGCAACTCAGAGATGAGCGGCAGTCTCAGTGTTCTGACTCGAGGTCATAAAAGTAAAACTCTAGACTTAGCCTCATGTAAGTCATGTAGATGAGTAAATCCAACTGGGTGTAGGCAAAATCGTTCATCTGGCTCTCACTATTGATAGAAATATAAAGGCAGACCAATATTTCTTGACCCTCAGGAAATCTACAATGTGAGAAAATGACAAAAAGCCTCAGGCAGTCAACCTCAATGTCATAAAACAACAGGGTGGGTTGGGAGATGTGGTAAACTACGGGGTTCATTCCAGGCTAATGGTGGGGACACCCTCCCTACAATCCATCAGCCACACAGGATACTAAGTGTTCAGTACCTGCCATATCTGATTTTCAAGATAAGCTATGCTAATTTTTATATGATATCTACCAATTTATAAATATTCTGATTTTTAAATGACACAAATAAAATTCTTAGGTTGCCTTCAGCCTGCAAGCAGTGAATTTAAACTCTCTGATCTGATCCAATGTTCTCATTTTATACTTGAGGAAACAGGCCTGTAGGGAAATGTCTTGCCCTGTCACACTGTGAATTGGGGCAAGACCACCCCTAGAACTTAGATCTCCCCAAGTCCAGGCCTCCAGCATGTCCTGTTTTTCCGGATTGTTTTTCTGAGTGCCTTAGAGTGTTTCAGTCTCTTACGCCGCCCCCTGGCTGCCAACATCCCCACTGCATTGTCCCACTCAGAAAGCATCCTGTGGGCTGCATATATGTATTCCTCCTGCCAACACAAAGAACTTACCCAATCCTTCAGGACCTGTAGTAAGTCGAATTATTCCATCCCCCCAAACATGCTCAGAACCTGTGACAAGTTGCCTGGGCGGGTCTCAAACCCACAGGCTTAGGCAATCCACTCGCCTCGGCCTCCCAAAGTGCTGGGATTACAGGCTGAGCCCGGCTGACAGGTGTCTTTATACAAAGGAGCAGGGGACGGTCACACAGACAGAAGAGGAGGAGGCAATGTGACCCTAGAGGCAGTCACTGGAGTGATGTGGCCACAACCCACCCTGTAGTCTGCAAGCAATGCTAGCAGCCACCAGAAGTTGGAAAAGGAAAAGAAAGGACTTCCCTTTAGGGCCTTTAGAGGAAGCATACTGCCAACACCATGATTTCAACCTCCTGGCCTCCAGAACTGTACAAGAACCAGTTGTGTTGTTTGGAGCCACCTAGTTTGTGGTAGTTTGTTAGGGCAGTCACAGAAAACTAATACAGGATCCTTTTATCTGCTAGGGGATAGAAATTTTCCATGAGATTAATAATAGTAATAACTACTTTTTGTTGGGCGTTTCATCATACCAGGTCCATGTGTTTTTCTCCAATCTTCACAAAAATGTTAAAATCAGGTTTTATCTCCTCTCTCTCTCACTTGTTACACAAATGGGGAAACTGAGGCACTGAGAAGCCACTAAGCTCCTAAGCAGTAGAGCCAAGATTTGAACACCAGGCCCTTTATTGCTCACCTATTCACATGGAACTCCCTCAAATAATTTGTGTAGTATAATAGTGGGCTTCCAAAGCTCCAAGGAGTGGCTCTTATGATGGGAATTTCCATCATAACACATTAGTGTGGACACTTTTTTTTTTTAACAATGACCAAGTTTCTAAGATTTAATATTTTAAGTTAAATTACAGCAGCCAATATTTTTTTTCCTCTTTTAATTTTTATTTTAAAATTATGGGGTACAATTCAGGGTTAGGTATACAAATATTAATTGTGCAGGTACCCTTGTTGATGAGGTGTGCCCCTCCCTTCCTGAAGCAGATATTGGCTACTGTCAATCCCACCTCCCCACCCCTCCTCCCCCCTCCCACAGTGTCCTGCTACTGTCAATCCTTTTCTTATAGTATTACAGTAGTTGTTCAAGGTCCACTAATGAGTGAGAACACGTGATACTCAGCTCTTTGTTTCTGTGAAAGATCACTCAGTATTATAAACTCTAATTCCATCCAGTTTGCTGTGAAGTTCATGATTTTGTTCTTCTTTATGGCTGCGTAATATTCCATTGTGTATATGTACCACATTTTAAAAAATCCAGTCCTCTTTTGATGGGCAGCATGGTTGGCTCCATGTTCTTGCTATTGTGAACAATGAGCACCCAATATTAACAGAAAGATTCATGATGCACAGCTCTGTGTCCTGGGCACATGGATCAGGCAGAGCTGTGGCAATGCACACCACTTTCAGATCCAGGCATCGCTGGACTGCACCCTTAGGTGAATCAACATGAGGAAAAACACTCATGTATTGATAACTTCATCTTTTATCAACCACCACAACCACTGTATAGTCTGGAGAAAACAACGTCAAACTCAGAGAGCAGAGACAAACCATGGGTTGGCCAAAAATGGAAGAGGTTTTACAAGGGAAAAGGGAGTTTTCTGAAATCTTATGGGAAGTAGATTTTAATACAGAAAAATGAGACTTAAGCATGGATTTTAAATATTAAACTTGAGTACTTAAATAATTAAAGTTAATCTCTCTAAGCCTCAATTTGCAAATCTGTAAAATGAAAGAATAGAAATGTGTACATATTGTATAGAGTACAGTTTCTGTCACATATTTGATTTTCAGTCAACAGTGATTATTAAATTATTGTTTTTGTTGCTATTAATTGCCCTGGGCTCACTCTCTGCCTTATTATAAAAAATTTTGACTTAAATACTCAGTAAGAGGATATCACAAAAGCCATTCCATCACCATCTTAATTTTTCTTTTTATAGTTATATAAAGAATTGCAATTCTACACCAGAAATAAGCACCCTTTCAAATTATCCTTAAAATAACTTGTTGCAAGCATACATAAATTCACTCCACGTCTAATATTTTTAAAATTGACTTAGAGATGTGAAATCAGACTTGTTAGAGGAAAGAAATCTATAAAGGCTGCACTCATTCATCCAACAGATATTTATGGAGAAACATCTCCAGAATCAATGCAAAGTGCATAATTGCCCTAAGAGCTACGGGTGAAACGCCATGGGATTATAAACGGAAAAACACAGAAAAGTTGGCTAATTAAAAAATTAAATGTGAGTTTGGAAGGGGAAGAATTCTTTTTCAGTAAGAGGTGGAGCCAGGAAAAGCAGAGATGAATGGTAGGGAGGGAAGCACAGCATGAGAAGTCTCTGTGAAGGAGGCCAACTTTCGGTTGGATCTTGAGGGAAAGGTCGTTTTTGTGTCGGGAGTAAGGGCCTTCTAGTCAAAAAAAGATGGAGACTAAAAAATTCTAAGTGCCTATGGAAAGCAGCAAATGAGTCTATTTAATAAGGGGTAAATAAAAGTAAGTATTTTATTTGATATTGGGAAGGTAGGTAGTAGTGGCCTCAAATATAACCTGAGCATTGCAAACCCTCATTGTTAGATTGTGGATGTCTTTAACACCCTTAGTTGAGGAGAGACGTGATTAGAAACGGGCATTTTGTGATTTGTGAGTTGTCTATGTTAGTGGCAATGGAAGCAGAAAGGCTGCTTAGGAGGTCATTTTAACAAGCTAGGTGAGAGAGGAATGAATGGTTAAGTAGGGTAAAGAGAGTGAAAGAAATAAGGGAATTAGCTGAAAGACAACTATGTGACTAGATGTTGTGGCTAAGGGGGAGAAGTCAAGAATACCCAAAAGTTTTACATCTAAATGTGTAAGAAAATCTTCTGGTAGTAACCTGAATAAGAAACATAAGACAACAACAAACTTTTCTGGAAGAACTGATGTGATTAGTTTGGAATGCATGGAGATACTCATGATGCAAATGGGAATTTTAAAAAGTCTTGAATTCAGAGAAAGTGTGGCCCTTGAGATTGAGAAATATGAAGTTCTACATAAGATAGTGAATAGCCTTGAGAAGACTTAAGAAAGAATGTTACTAAGAAAGCACATAAAGAGAAAGAAAAGAAGATGACAAGGACAGACTCCTGAGGGCAACATCCAACTCATGGAGGTAGGAGTAAAATACCTTGCAGAGAAAAAGAAAAGTAGAAAGAAAATGAGATTAGTCCAAGGTCTTTGTATTAGTTTGGGTGCTTCAGCAAAACAGAATCAGTATTAGATAGATAGATAGATAGATAGATAGATAGATAGATAGATAGATAGATAGATAGATATAGATACAGATAGATAGATAGATGACAGATGGATGACAGATAAATGATAGATAGATAGAAGGAATTTGTTAAGGGAATCGTCTCACATATATATGGAGGTTGGAGATGTTCCACCACAGGCCATCTGCAAGCTAGAGAACCAGGGAAGCTGGTTGCATAGCTCAGTCCAAGTCCAAAGGCATTAGGAACCTGGATTTCTCATATTCAAAGGCAAAATAAGATGGATGTTTCAGCTCCAGAAGAGAAAGAAAAAATTTTCCTTTCTTCTGCCTTTTTGTTCTGTTTGGGAAATTAGATGGTGCCCCCACACATTAGTTGAGGGTGGATCTTTCTTACTCAGTTTATTGACTCAAATGCCAATCTTTTCCAGAAACACCTTCACAGACAAACCCTGAAATAATGCTTTACTAGCTATTTGGGTATCTCTTAATCTAGTCAAGTTGTCACCAAAATTAATCAACATAGTCTGTAAAGTCTTTGAAGAAGTTAGAGAACTTTATAAACCAAGATCTTAGAGAAAGAAGTGCTTTTGCCAATGCTATTTCCCTATATAGAATGCCCACTCCATCCCCACCCCTTCCCATCTGACCAATTCCAAATTACCGAGTCTCAGCTTAAATTCTACCTCCTTTGTGAATCACTCCAAGCCATACCCTAAGAAAAGTCAGTCCTGTTTTTCTATTATAGAAATACTCTACATTATCATCACACCAAGTCATGTGGTCACATGGTAGGCATTCTCTAAATGCTTGTTCATGAGTGCCAGGGCTGGTATTGAAATCATAAGAGAAGAGACTGGTCTTGATCAGCAACAATGATACTTTTTCTTCTCAGATAAGAAAGAAGAGAAAATCTCTGGGCTTAGTATCTAGATTCCATGGGCACTTCATTGGCTCCAATAATATTTGAGAGAAAGGAGGGAGGGAAGGAAGGAAGGAAGGAAGAGAGAGAGAGAAAGAAAGGAGAAAGAAAATGTTTAAATATCTACAAAACTTATCTCAAATAGTCAACCATCATTCAAGTATATTCTTCCATAATTAACTATGAATTTGATTGAATATAAGGTGTGGGCGCATTGAGTGCCTACATAATATACAAATATGTTTGCTATGGCTTGAGGGATGCATTCAACAGTATGTGGCCTAGAATGAACGAAGACTTTAAATCACCTTGAGAGAAGACCACTCAGGAAATTTTGCGGTAGAGAGGAGGGAAGTAACAATGCATACTTCACAGGCCTTCCTCACTGGTCACTTTATCTCATATACATCATTAAAATAAAGGCATGCGGTTATGGTAAAGACAGAACTAATTCCAGAAAAATGTTATTCTTCCTCAATCATTGTTATCACCTTCATTCATCTTTGTTTCACTTGCAGTAATGATTGACACAGAGGTGGGTCTACCAAGCATGTCCTTGAACTTGAGAACTGGAGAACAGTCATCTATTGTCCCAGCAGTCTAGTGATCTCAGCCCATACCCTCACAAACACATATTTAATTTTTATAAAAAGTTTATTCGTAAACAGATGTAGACAAAACAAACTCTCAACATTTCACAAAGGATAATTGCGATGTTTTCAGAAAAAAAAATATGGCTTGCCATATAATTAAATGTTCCTAGATGGCAATTTCCAGTTTATGGCAACTTCCAACCTCTAGCAACTCTACATACTTAGCTTTGTTGTCTTTATAAAATGCATTAACAAAGTAATGTAGTATGGCTGCTGAGAAGATGCAACTCCTAGATGAAGTCCGAGGGGGATTTTATGGAGTGAAGGAATCAGATGAAGATAAGCAGTGCTTTTTCCCAGTTTTTTATTAATTTCGGATTTAAAAATTATTAAAAATGAAACTGCATGCATAAAATATAATCTCATTTATGAAAATGACAGCCCTAAATCCTATTTCAGCCCCGATTTCAATAGTTGGAAGTTGTTTGCGAGCATCTGAGTCATATTAGGTTATTCTTTTTTTTTTTTGAATTGAAGTCTCACTCTGTCACCCCGAATGAAGTGCAGTGGCACAATCCTGGCCACCGCAGCCTAGACCTGCTGGACTCCGGCAATCCTTCCGCCTCAGCCTTCCAAGTAGCTGGAACTGCAGACGTGCGCCACCACCCCGGCTAGTTTTTTATTTATTGTAGAGATGAGGTTTCACCAAGTTGCCCAGGCCAGTTTCGAACCCGCAATCCACTCACCTCGGCCTCCCAAAGCACGGGATTACAGGCTGAGCCACAGAGCCCAGACTGGATATTCTTGTTAAAATTACCACAGTCTGCAGAGAAAATTAACTTTCTGAAGTATCCCATAGGTGTAAAAATTATATGCTTTTTCAAAGTTGAGCAATCAATTTTCTAAAATAAAATGCTGGGTTTTCCTAATACAGCACTGTATATTTAACAAAATATACATCAAATGGTTATTAAATGTATATAAACTTAATCTGTACACATTTTAATAAAATTATAGTATAGTAACTTTATATTACACACTTGACATTATCACAATTTCTTTACATAAGCATCTTTCTGGTTATTTATTTATTTAATTTTTTTTGAGTTAGAGTCTCACTCTGTAGCCCAGCCTCGACGTGCTGGGCTCCGGCGGTCTTTCTGTCTCAGCCTTCCAAGTAGCTGGAACTACAGGCATGCGCTACCACACCCAGCTAATTTTTGATTTATTGTAGAGATGAGGTCTCGCCAATTTGCCCGGGTGGGTCTCGAACCTGTGGGCTCAGGCAATTCACTTGCCTCAGCCTCCCAGAGTGTTGGGATTACAGGCTGAGCCACTCTCTCTGGTTATTTAAAATGAAAATGCTCACTAGTGTTTTATTAATGTGTCTCTAAGAAGAGAGAGGCAGAGGCAACTGCCTTCCCTGACAATCAACGGCTTTCACATTGTTTTCAAATTTTCATCATAAAATTGCACTTAGGAAAAGAAGAAGCCACCAGATTGGGTAGGTGAATATTGCAAGAAACCAAGTGAAATGGCAAAAGTGAAGTGAGAACTCACTGATCATTTCAAGGAACAAATACAAGACCAGGTTTAATTTTTTGAATAATCAAGTATTATATCAACTATGTGTGTTGTTCTGGATGCAAAGCTGTGGCTTGTAATATCTCCTTTTCTGAAACCTCACTAAAGAGTCAAGAATATATATCAGCCTCCTGAAACCACGGCAGAGTTGGCAAAGGGGGCAGCAGTCATGCAGAATGACAGGGAGAGTGAGACTGGCAGTCAGAAATTGCCCTATCTGCACTTTAATAGTTCTCTCTACTGACATCCACTTTGTAAAACCTCTATTAAGGATCAACAAGTTATGAATAAGGCACTTACTGTGCTTTTAAAACTTTTTAAATTACTTAGAGCCACTTACACATTTGGAAAGAATTCCATTTGCAGAGACTAAGGTATTACATTAGTTGGATAAATATGCATTTTAAGGATTACATGTTAATAAGACCAGGTAAAATTTGGTCATTTGAACAGCTGACCAGGCTTGCGAATGCTGGGACTCAATGTACAAAGGGAAGGCCTTAATTGGGTAGTTGATCTGCATAATTTAAGTAATTACCTTGGTGCTCTGCTTCACTTTGGCCACACAGTTCAAGCAACCCAGGAGGAGTGTTTGCTAGTCAGTTGGAATGACGACACACCTTCACTTTCCTCTGCCCCAGCTGCATTCGGGGTCACGTTCTGTGGTGGAAAGTCTGTGCCAGGTATATGTGATCATTTAGGATTTTTCTCTATGTTCAATTGGGAGAAAGATAGTATACTGATGTGTACATTAGGGAGAGTCATTACTGTCCAGTCTGGATCTCTTGAATAAGCTCATTTAGCTTGGAGAAAAAGTACAGTGGGGAAACCAAAAGAGTGGATGAGGCAGGAATTAGAAGAACAGGTCTCTGATCTCAGCCTTTTGGTTAACTAGTTGTATGGCACTGATCAATCCTGTCACCTCTCCAGCCCTCAAAACACCCTCTGTTAGACTGTCCAAAGGAACCAGGGTGAGGGCTGAGAGAAAGGGGTCTGGGTCAGCTAAAGCAAAACCACTTTCTCACTATCACCTCCATGCACTGTGACCTCATTTGTTCAAAACACTTAGATAATTACTTCAATATTTAATGTCATTTGTGCCCTAGAACTTCCCCTCTGAGTGGTAAGAAATATTAAAATCACGAATGCCAGGTAAAAATCAAATAAAAGCTTCCATAAGGAAGCTTTTTGGCCTGTAGTTGCTGGGTTGCAGAACTAAAGAAAGGGGCTTTTGTATAGTTTACGTGGGGAAACTAGATTTTAAGTTTGTAACACTAATAAATGGGAGACACCAATAAATTCCAAGGAAGAGTACAAAACTACAGAGGAAAATGGATTTGGTCCTGAGTTCTCAACTTACTGCAATTTCTAACTTTTTTAGCCCTCAAGACAAAGAAAGTTATACATCGTAATTGTCAAAAACAAAAACTACTAAATTTTCTTCTCTATTTCCTCCTAAGCAGAGGCAGGGGTTCAAATTGCTAAGTTCAGATTGGACTGATGAGGAAAGTAATGTAAAATTTTAAATAAGTTAACTCAATTAATTAGATGATTATAACATAGTTCAAATGTGACCATGGACACAGTGGAGAAACAGTGATCACCATGGAGATGTGAACACCTTTCGATTTCAGAAATTTATTATAAAATTGCTATAATAATCATGTATATGTACAATGCATGTAAAGATTATAAGGAGAGATTAAGTCAGTGGACACAAGGGCTAAGTATACTGATGTGTACATTAGGGAGAGCAATAACGTGTAAGTTGTTAAAACCATGTGTGTTCAAGCAATGATTACAGCCTTTATACCCTGGCATATTATTTCCAAGGAGGCAATAAATTACAGAGGCTCCAACAAAGGAAATCCACACCAGACAGATTTGAGCTCAAGTATTTTCTCCACCAATTACCATGTTACTTAACTTTTAAACTTCAATTTCTTTATCTCTATAAAATGGGAATTAATGGTAATGTCTACCTCATAGGTTGTGAGGATTTAATGAAATAATGCATGAAAAGCACTTAGCTTTAGTAAACTTTACTAAGAGCTCAATTACTCATCGTTTTTATTAATGTTACCATTCAGTTTTCATGTAAACATGTACCAAGAAATCAAGTCAAGCTATGGAAAATGTGATTGGTTTAGGCAAACTTGTACTTCTTAACCTAGAATCAAGGACACACATGTGGAACACATGTTGGTGAACATTGCTTTGTGAGTTGGTAATAGCTTTAGTAGATGAATTTAGAGCTCTTTTGTGCTTAAGTACAATTATTTGGTGTACTTGAGCAGCCTATGGCATATTATGGCACATTATCATCCATTTGGGCCTATTACATTGCTGAATGCTCTAATGAAAGCATAATGTTTGTCAGTCCTAAGCCTTGGATGAGCTAGAGAGCCATAGTTGGTGTCCAGTTCTCCCCAGGATCTTCTATATGAGCTCCAATGATTCCCAAGGAGAAAAGAACAGGATGAATACATCAGCACATTTTATTTGAACTGCAAAAAATGCAATTCAAAGAGTACCCCAACAGGATACAGACAATCCAGAAAAGAGAAAAGGGATCTCCCCCCATTGCCCTTCTATTGAGATGGTAGGAATGGGGGATTCTCTTTTCAAGGACAGTGTTTTGACACCAAAATATTTATCAGTCAACACTACGAGCAAAGGTGTTGGAAGGGAGACCATAAAACTCAAATATTTCACAAGGAGAAGGCTTACAAGAAGCTAAAGAACTTTTGCAAATTATAAATGCATTTAGACTATTATTACTTATTTCAGAGATCAGAATTCATTAAAGTTAAATGAGCAGTTAATGGGCTACTTTGTGGTTTATCCTTGTATCATCATTAAATTTGAGAGTGGGTACATGCATTCCCTTAAGTAAGCTGGAAGGCAAGATGGTTTCAGTTGTTTTTGTATTTATTGTTTTTTATTGTTTCATTAGTAGCTGATAAATTATTCCTAATGAATTATCAAAGGCACTCATTATATCTGGGTTTTTCTTTTCTTCCTCTAACTAGCTTAAATATATAAGACTTCACAGTTATTGGAAAGCTTTTTTTTTTTTTTAAAAAGAATTATTTCTTCTGCCCTGACTTGAACTCTCCCACCTCCAGTGTTGGTTAGAAGAAGGATGGGGCTGGCGACTGACTGAGAAGGTTGGAAGACTATGGTAGAGCTGATGGCCCTTCCCTGCTCTTTCTAAGCACTGAAGGAAGGAATGCCAGTAAGTAAATCAAAGTAACACTACACCCGTTTCTTTGTCCTTTTTTACACAACTGCTTAAATTAGCTTTAAGTTCCCTGAGGGTAGGAATAAGGTCTATTTTCAAACCGTGTTCAGGATCTAGCACCTTGCTTAATCAATGTTAAATAGTAACACTGCATTTTAATTGACCTACTTTCAGAGCATCAGATTAAATTATTCTGCTAATTAATTGGTTGATCCCATATTTCACTTATATTGTCAGGTTATTATTTTTCCCTTTAGGGCTCAAGACATCACTGACAGTTCAAAAACTTCTTCATTAATTATCATGTCTTGGATTTCACATAATTTTATTATAATTATTTTGATATCACATTTATTGAGCACCAGGATGTATTGGGGTGGTTAAGATTGGAGAATTGGTGACAACTTCTCTCACTAATATGTACATCAGTTCATTGCTCAAAATCCAATGGAAGGTGTACTTGGCTTGACAAAGCAGAGGCTTCAATTAGGCTTAATTGGTCAGACATTAAACTAGTTTCATGTAAGTGATCAATAAACATTTTATAACATTGGATCAAGTTTCTTTTTCACCAGCCAAACGTTTCCTGTTAATTGACTCATCCTGTCTTCCCTAGATAGCTGTGATGTATAACTAAACCAATCACTACATTTTAAGAGGAAGCCAGGCAAACTGGTAGTTTTCAAGAGCAAAGGAAGCAGATGAAAGAAAGATTATTTGAAATCCAGCACAGTTCAAATGGTTAAAGCAACTGTTAGTGTTTAGTCTGGAAAACAAAAGATGTGGTGAGATATAAAAGTTTCATGTGACATTTAAAGAGTTTACATAAATAGGGAATTGGTTAATTTCATACACCAGAACAAAGTCAAATTAACAAAGTTAAATTCATAACCAATTTAATTTCATACATCAGAACAAAGTCCAATGGGTGGATTGTAAATGGAAATAAAATTGTGCACAACATATGAAAAAACTAAATAAACTCTTAATGTATACATTGGGACCCTTATAATGCAGATATATCCTTATCACTCAGAGGTGTTAAACATTTAGGGAATATTCTAGAAGTAGAGTTGCTGTAGATAAGAAGTGAGAGATGAAGGAATGGGTAGATGGCAGTGACCATCTCAAGGGATGCTTGAAATAGAAATTCTTTATTTAAATGGGAGATTGGAGATAATGGCCCTTTCAACCTTAAAACCTATATTTAAAAAACAATCAACAAATAATAATGAATGCCTACTCTGTGAGAAGGCACTTTGACAAGTAGAAGTGAACAAATTAGACAAAGTAATAACTGCCAAGGAGATTAGTTTTTAGTGTGTGCTTTGGTGAGTGTATGGTAGTTGGGGGCAGTAACAGAAATAATCAGTAACAGAAATAACCAGTAACAGAAATAATTGTGCCCCAGGTAGTGATAAGTGCTGGGCTAGGATATCAGGCAAGTGAAGTCAGAGAGGTGGGTAGGGGTCTAAACATGTCAAGGGCTTACCAGGGAGAGTGGAAAGTTAAAGTTTTAATCTAAGGGCAGCAAGAGCCTTTGGAGGGCTTTAAGTAGAGAAGACATTATCTGATTTGCATTTTAAAAAGATCATTCTGTCAGTTGTATAGAGAATGGATTATGGAAGAGAAAAAGAATGGAAGCTGGGAGACCAGCTAGGAGCTATTAGAGTGGAACAGGTAAAAGATGTGGATAGATGGATTCAGGGAATGTTGTGGAAGTACAGTTGCTGGTAGGTAAGACACAGAGATGAAGGAATGGGTGGAAGGTGGTGGCCATCTCAAGGGACTCTTGGAACAGAAATGTTTTTATTTAAATAAAAGGTTGATGATAATGGCCCTTTCAACTCTAAAGCTGTATTATTTATGGTAAATTTTGGGGTGGCAACTCTACATCCTTCATCTAATTTCTATTAATACCAGAATCACTTAGTGAGTACCAACACTGATTATGGGACTGAAAGAGAATCCAGCATCTATGAAGGCAGAAATGTGCCATTGTTTTCTTCACTGCTATACCCCAGTACCCCATACAATGCCTGGCAAATAATCAGAATCTAATAAATATTTGATGAATGCATGAATTAAAAAATGAAAACAAGTAATAAATGTACATTTTGAAAAAAATCTGTAGTTGACATTCAGATTAATCCATCCTTACTCAATCTACTTTTTTCTTGTTGTAACCTAAGAGTTGTACTTAGTGACAACACAAAGGATTAACAGTCACATATGTTAAGCTTAGTTAAGGCTAGGTGGGCTAGTCTCACGGCTGTAATCCTAGTGCTTTGGGAGGCCGAGGTGGGAGATTACTTGAGGCCAGGAGTTAGAGACTAGCCTGGGCAACATACTGAGACTTGATCTCTACAAAAAAAATTTTTTTTAATCAGCTAGGCATGGTAGTGCATACCTGTAGTCCCAGTTACTCAAGAGGCTGAAGCGGGAGGATCACTTGAGCCCAGAAGTTCAAGGCTATAGAGAGCTATGATTGTGTCACTGCACTCCAGCCTAGGCAATTTCCTAAGACCCTGTCTTAAAAAAAAAAAAAAGACTTAGCAATTGAAATGGGTCAGAATGTTCCTCTCTTTCAAATTCACAAGTTTTGATATTATCTTTTCTTGTACAGCTATGCCAAGTTTCACAAATTAAGAAAGATTAAAAACAAGGCTACATACCAAACTAATGTTAAATAAAACCATTTGAATCATATGCTTGTGCTTTAAGAATACATGTGGTATGAGGACACTAAGGAAGATTTTTGCCAAATTGTGCTGTTCACCACAGGGTCTTGCTCTGAGTAGCCCTCAATAGGTGCCAGTGAGTGAGTTCATACCATCTAAGTGCGCTGCGAATGAGAAAAACACATCCAGTGTGGTTGCACAGTCTACCCTGAAGCACTACCTGTGAAGTCCTTTATTCTTGATTCTCACAAGACTTGGTCTGTCATGTCAAGGTCTTTATTTACTTTCCTTTAAATCATTCTGGATAAACTGCTTTCTGGTTTTCATAGCCTTTATTAAATGTATAACTACTCTGTAAGTTCTGAAGACCCAACAATGGCCTTTCTAGAGATTTTCTGTGCCTGCTCTTCCCTCCTCCTGCCTCTCACTGGACAGCTTCCTTTGTTCCACCTAATCCATTGAGTCTACTCACCCCTCATGTACTTTGAGGCAGAGGGGAAAACAACGACAACCCCACAGTAAACTTCATTCTCAAAAAACAGAAGTTGTTTCCAAGGCAACAGAGCAAGAACGTCTCTGCATCTAGCCATCACAGTATGAAGTGAGTTTCAGATGACGAGATGGCTTGAGGGGCAAGGAGATGCTTCAGGAAAAAGCCGACCTGATAAAGGAACCAAGGAGTTGCCATTCCAACTGATGTCTTTTTTTCCTTTCTCAATAAAGAGGAGAGTTTGCAAAAGCCCTGAAAGACAGGCAGGCTGGGTAAACTAGATGGGATTTCAAAGAGTCCTATTCAATTAATCTGAGTATAGACAGATCAGAGCTGTTGTGCTTCTGGGTATAAGCAGAGGTGAGACTTTTGGGTGAGGAGACATGAGGGAAGGGGACAGGGCATTAAACACTCTGAACCGCTGTGTACACTATAAATAGAAGTGACTTCCTTTATTTATACAATGCCTTTTGTCCAGGAACCTGCGTGTGCAGCACAGACATCACCTCCCTGGGTTTCCAGACACCCCTGTGAGTTGAGGATCAAGGACAGGGATTACTTTACAGATGGGAAAACTGGCACTTAGAAGCATTATATGTGCCAAGGCCCTTCAGAAGGCAGCAACACAGTCAGAAACAGGATGTGGGTAAAAATAACAACAATAAATTTTTTTATTGATTCTTAACATCTTCCCTGCTGGATCAAAATTTATTTCACAAAATGACTTTAAAGAGTCAAAGTCTTTCTTTCTTACCAACAACAGGGAGCTTACACAATCTGAATGTGGTTGAAGCCCCTGACACCATGGACTGAGGGGCATCAAGGTGGGTTTGTGGACTACAGCGATCAAATTGGAACACTCTGGGGAAGTACTGTGGCTGCCCTTCAATTCACTTTTCTGGGTTAATGGAAGTACTTTTAGGAGATTCATTTCGGCACCTCTCATCTATGTGGATTCTCAATCTCAGAACCTCCATCAATCAAACAAGTGTTTATTGATTGCCTACCATGTTCTGATCTAGTGCCATGAGTGTTTATCAAACATTACTTATGGAACTCACTTAGTAAAACAATTGTGTATCTACCACAATGCCCTCCACTGAAGAAGTACTAAAAACATACGGAGAACAATAAATGGACAAAAATTGAAAATTAAGACACCATAGATGGTGGCAGAAGAGAATGCGTTAGGGTTCTAAGGAAAGCAGGATGTGGTGACCTGAAGTCAGATGAGCCTTGACCAAGGATGGGGAACTTGAACCATTTGTCAGAGGTTTGGTCTGTGAATGGAATGAGATGGTGCCAGCCCCAAATAAAATAGACCTAAACACATAGCATTTCACAGTATTCCTTCATTTGTGCTCCATAGATAGGACTGAGCATCTTTATTTACCTTCAAACTGTAGCTCCTTCACTAGACTGAATCCTTCTGAATAGGGACCATGCTATTACACTGCTGTGTTCCCAGTGCCTAGTCTTATGCCTGGCACACAGTAGGTTATCAGTAAGTGTATGATGAGTGAGTGAGTCAAGGAATAAAGAAATGTTCTGAGACAAATCAGATGATAAAGTCTAATGCTATCCTCTGTGCAGCAAGAATTCACAGTTGGTGATAAAAAAGTGAGACCTCTAAGATCCCGTATAGTAGGGAAGGCCAAAATTTTGGGTGAGTTTGGATCTCAGCTCTGTCACTTACTACCCTTGTAGCCTTAGGACAAGGGTCAGAGACTCTATTTCCTCATTTATAAAATATGAATGAAATAATTATATTTATCTCTGTGGTTTTTTGTGAGAATCAATTAAATAATACATGCAAAAACACTCTGCAAAGTGTAAAGCAGTGTAGAAATCTCAGTTCTTGTTGCCATCGATAGTATAATTTAGCATATCATTAATTTATGTCATACATTACATCCATTTCTCACCAAAGTACTGTTGTATATCATAGGCCATTTAAGGCTAAAATGGACTCTTCTTAAGATAAATAAGCTAAGGTTGAAGTAAAGTGATTTTTCTCAAGACTCAACAGTCAGGAGTGGAGCTGTGTATCCATAAAACAGCTCCTAGAAGATCCCTTAGGAGGCTAGTCTTGTGAGAGTAAAAACTACATGGTTGTCTTTCTCCCCCTCAGTCTTCATCATTCCATGCCACCACATTAAAGTAGAATTGGAAACATCTCTTTAATCATTTCCTGGCTGTCCCCTTACCCAAGGCCAGATGCTGCCCTCTTTCCCGAGGACTGTGGCAGCACTTGGCTAGCTTCCAACTCAAATCCTTCTTCTTCCAATCCAATTTAGATTCTGTAGTTAAATCATCTTTCTCATGCATCATGCAAGCAGGTGATTGCCCTCTGCAGACACCTCAAGAAGCTTCTTTTCCTAAAAGACCCCTTCTGGATTATGTTCCTCTTAATTCATCCTCCCTTCCCCTTGAAAAGCCCCCGGTTAGATAGGAGTGGGATTATGTCAGAGCTATCACTGTATCTACTATTTCTCTGCATAGCACCAAGCCAACACTGGATCCTCAATACAAACACATTAAGTTAGAGAAACCATATAAAACCCCACTAAGCAACCACTCTTCCAATCTCAACTCTCAATTGTTGTACACAAACTCATAAATAACCAGCCAAGTCTTACATCCACAAACTCCACGGAATATAGTGTATGATGCGTGATATAGGCAGCACTTCCAATGATGGATGGTCATCCATGATATTTTTCTTTCTTCTCCTTCTTGTCCACTACTCAGCTATCCACTTATTAGCCATCCCCACCTATCTTCTCTGGCTTTAGTAGGAATTCCTTCACCTACAACCCTTCTGACTACACACCCTTCACACAATGCCACTACCCTTTGTACTTTGAACAACATACTTCCCATTACCCTCACAGAACCACTCTTCTTGGTCTTCTTCCAAAACCAGATCCTTCTCTCACTTAGAACTGTGCCCAGCATTCCTTTAGCATGACCCTCACCAGATGCCCTCACTGTGTCCTCTTCCGTGTAGTCTCAATAGAATGGGATTTTCTTCTAGCCGGTAACAGGTATTGAGTGTCTATTATAGACAGGTCTTGCATTTGGTAACAAGGAAGCTATGTGCTGTTGATGTCGGAGTGCATGGAATATAGTTGCTTTGTGGGTTCTTGACTTCTCTGCAGAAAATAATTTCAGAGTAAGTCCAAAGTAAGTTTTAAAAGAAAGTTTATTATAGAGAGGAAACATGTTCAAGGGAGAGCAAGGATGACATAAAGAACGTATACTTGCTACTAATAAAAACTTTTCTTTATCTGTTGTTCAAAACTGATAATGAAGCAACCTATTTCTTAAGCTAAGATTTGTGGGCTATGTGGGCTACAAGCTGATGATCACAAGTTTCAATTCTTATCACTGAGCCTTTAACTTTACTTGCATCAGAAAGAATTCTTGAAAAAGTTACCATTTAACTAGATTTTTCTTAGAATACAATGCCTCAGTGATTCTAGAAACTCCCTATTGCCTTTGGGACTCACTGTACCAGTCACTTCACAGTCACCACACATTCCACTGAGTGGGCAGCTCTGGTATGCCTAACCAGTAAGGGGTTGCTCAAGAAAGCTGTGTTCCAGTAAGAGGGACACCTGGACATTTCCCTATCCTGTTTCTCTTTTATTTAAATTGTACCTGCCTATGGAAGCCCACCCACCTCTGTCTAACCTATGTGCTGTGCTAACTCTGCCTGTCTCAGTGTGTGATTTTAGTCCCTACCTTACAATGTAGTTGAACTCACACACCATGTGACTTCCTTGGTTCCTAATGTTAAGATCTGCTTATAACCTTATAACAGGCACTCAAAACCTACTGGCTACTGCAAAAGATATGCATGCAATAGTAACTTGGCTCACAAGGTCCTTACCCCTCCAGAAGAGTCTTTACCTCTCTTTCATGTGATCTGTCTTTACAGTTTGAGCTGGCTGCCATTGCATGTTTTCATGTGTGTGTCCCAATGGAGGCTGCCTGAAAGAGGTCATCTGGCCCAGTTCTCTCTCTCTCTCAGTCTCTCCCCACCCCACCCCACCCACTCCACACACAATGCAGGGAGTAGAGACTGAAGGTACGGAGCTTAGTTAAAATCACAATGCCATCTCTTCCAGGGGAATGTTAATGAACCCATATCAACTTCCTTGTGATCCAGGAACTCCACACCTACACCTTAACATGACAGGAGATGAGCCAAAAGTGTTAGTGAACCAGGTGCCCAGGGTCACAAAAACTGCCAGATTGCTCATGCTCCAGCAGTCCCACAATTCTACAAGTTACCTTAATGATTCATTTTCCCCATTTCTTTCTAAATTTCTTCAGAACTTGCTGCCTCTTCTATGCTTTTCACATGTAACAAATACGACTTCTTATTATTAATGGATTCATTTATTTAAAGTCTATCTCTTGAGTATCTACCTACACTATACTGAATGCTGCAATAGAACAGTGCACTAGTCACAGTTTCCACTCTTAACAAGCTTATTATCTACTAAGGAAGAAAGAATAACAAGAAATCAAAAAATACAAAGGTAAAAGTCAGGAAAGTCTTTGGTGAAAGGCAGTAAGAGGGTTGGCTAATCCAGGAAAGGAAGATTTCCTCAAGAAAGTAACCTCAAAGTTTGACCTGAGAACAAGTAGGTCTTTAGTGAGAAAAAAGAGGAAAGAGGGGGAGAACTCCTGGAGGTGTATACTGCATTGCTATTTCATGCATATTTCTTGTATCACCAACTACATTGTAAAGGTCAAGAAGGTAGGGACTAAAACTCACACACTATGTGACCTCCTTAGTACCTAATGTTAAGATCTGCATATAACAGACACTCAGAACCTACTGGCTACTGCAAAAGGGAATCCCATTTTGAAGTGTTGGAGTTGTCAAACTGAAGAGAAACACTAACTCTGCAGTGGAATATCTCATTAGTCCTTTTGGTTTAGTTGACAAGGAGATGCTAATGTGCACATGATGGGGAAGTTCATCCTGCTTTTCCTCAAGGAGTCTAGTGCAGAATTAAACTTCTCCACCTTCAACCATAGTCTTATACACTGTGTATTCCATGAGATTGGGAGGCAACGAGGGCCGGGAAATAACCATATAAGAAAGTAAGGGAACCACATAGAATGCCGTTCCAGTGGGTCGCTATTGCCAGGCACAAGGCCTGGCTGTTTGTTGTTTAAAAGAAGCCCCTAACAGGGATAGGTCTGCTCCCATTCGGCAACCCTGTTCATAATCATCTATGTAATAGGCAGCTTCTCCTTGTTCTCTTGACAAGAAGAAGAAGATGAAGTGGTAGTGGTCATAGTCAAATCTTATGATATTCCCTAGAAAGATCAGAGAAACTGCTCAGTAAGAAGCACTTAGATGTAGTCATGGTGTCAGAATCCTCCACTAAGCCTTCCCTGGGTCCTTATCAAGTTCAGGCCACCCTTCCAGGCATCTCTTTCATTCCCAACCTACCCAGGGCCAATCACCCTGATGATTAGCTTATGAACCAACACTGTAAACTTTGGAGACCACAGATTTTATTTTATTTATTTGTTTTTCTTTATTTTATTATAAAGACATGGACTACAAGTCAGGATTTGGTTCACAAGTAGTCCATGTGCATGTTAAGTTTGAGCCTCAAACTGGTCCTCCCTTCCCCTGGTTTAGGATCAAGCACACTTAGTGGTATTACATCCTTCCCTTCCCCCAACGCATTCCTGCTACTGCCCACCCCTCTATTGTAGTATTGTAATAAATGTTCAGGACTCACTTATGAGTGAGAACATGTGGCATTTAGTTCTTTGTTTCTGTGATAGATCGCTGAGTATGATGAACTCTAAATCCTTCCAATTTACTGTGAAGTCCATAATTTTGTCCTTCTTTATGGCTGCGTGATACTCCATGTATACGTACCACATTTTTTTATCCAGTCAAGTTTCAATGGACAGCAGTGTTGTTTCCATGTTTTTGCTATTGTGAATTTTAAAACATAACTTTGCCAAAAGTGCCTGAATAGCATGAACTGTAAATAACTAACACTCAGCAAGTGAAGCATGCAATTTGAACAGTGGGATTTTGGCTTTGAGGAGATTTTACCTAAAAGCCTCCTAAGTCTCCGGGTGAGATTCTTTGCAAAGTCATGTTCAGCTAGGCTAGAAAATCTATTGAGAGAAATGGAAAAGACATATATGGGGCATCTGGGAGTAACAAAACCTAATTTCCCTTTTGGTAATGTGGGTTCTCAATACCATACATACCTCCAAGCTGGTAGTCATTATAGAACATGGCAAACAGTGAGATAAAAATAGTAAAAAAAAGGAAAATAGAGGACAAAGGGAGTTTCTGAAACAGATAAACAGTTTCTAAGTAGATAAAATACAGACTAGAAAACAAAAGTCCGGAAAACTTCGACATGAGTTACAGATGACTAGAAGTTACAGATGACTAAAAACAATCAGACAAGGAAAGAGGCAAATTTTAGGCCTTACATTTCAAATGATTAAGAGTTGAAAAAATAAAGCATTCAAACTTTACTATAAGGCTACAATAATCAAAACAGCCTGGTATTGATACAAGAACAGGCATATAGACCAATGGAACAGGACAGAGATTCCAAAAGCAAAGCCTTAATTTCTCAACCAACTTATCTTTGACAAAGCCTCCACCAACAAGCACTGGGAAGAAGAGAACCTATTCAATAAATGCTGCTGGGAAAACTGGCTGATCACGTGCAGAAGATTGAAACAGGACCCCTATCTATCACCACACACAAAAATTAACTCTAAATGGATCAAAGAACTAAACATAAAACCTCAAACTATAAGAATCTTAAAAAATGCAGGAGACACCATTTTGGAAATTAGAACTGTGAACCAATTCCTGATCAAAACCCTAAGGGCCCATACCATAAGAAATAAGATAGACAAGTGGGACCTCATCAAACTGCCAAATTTTTCCAGAGCAAAAGGAACCATCAAGAGAGTAGAAAGACAGCTCACAGAATGTGAAAAAATATTTGCCAACTGTATATTTGACAAAGGCCTAACATCTAGGATCTACAAGGAACTCAGATGCACCAAAAGGAAAAAAAAAACAAAAAACAAAAAACTGCCCCATTAAAAAGTGGGCAAAAGACATGAATAGACACTTCTCAAAAGAAGATAGATGGTCAGTCGACAGACACATGAAAAAGTGCTCAGCGTCACGAATCATCAGAGAAATGCAAATTAAAACTACATTGAGATACCACCTAACCCCAGTAAGAATGGCCATGATTAATAAAACAAACAACAACAGATGCTGGCGAGGATGCAGAGAAAAAGGAACACTTCTACACTGCTGGTGGGAATGCAAACTAGTGCAACCTCTTTGGAAGACAGTGTGGCGATTTCT